>JAQNBH010000005.1:31282453-31489953 GCA_028752905.1 Cladorhizidae sp. MBARI D1340-BT2 | reverse complement strand
GACTGCAGAAAGCTTGGGCATGCAGGTTTTGAGGTTTCCAAACTTTGACTGCCTGTACCTTGGATGGCAACAGTTTCTTGCATCCAGCGATTTGAGCTGTATAAATATAAAGTTCATAAAGTGAAGTGTGCAGAATTTATGAAGCTCCAAAGTCGTAACCACAGTTTTCAAATATGGTGTGTGTGAGGGGGGGCCACTTCCTCAAAGATTAAATTGGCATAGAAAGGAGATCCCTTAGCAGCTCCTTCTCTCTGTTCATAGAAGTCTCCCTTGAAGCTTAAGTAAGTTAAAGACACGTCTCCAACAGTTGAGTGATTCTGTCAGACATCTACCCTCCAGGGTCTCATCTTTCACAACAGGGGGGGGGAAGGTGGCATTGTGAAGATGGAGGTTGTGAGTAATCAGGTGATGATGGGAGGGTGCATTTTGCATTGCATATATATAATAATATATTATAGTGAAGTGTAGATATATGGTCTTCCCCTACTCCACTATCAAGCAGTGCAACAACATCGTCATAATTATGTGTCAGTGTTTATTATTCACAAGTAACCTTATTGGGATGCGATGGTCCCAAGCAACATTTTGAAGATTAAATTATTAAAAGCCTTTTCGACAGTTCTCATAGACACTGTATATGTGCATCACGAACGAGTCGAGGTAAAAATTAAAAATAGTGCTTTCCTAGGAACTCCCGACAAATTCAAGTCTAGTTAGATTGAGTGGGTTGAAAGCGGAGTATTTTTAAGGAACACTTCAAGACCAATTAACATGTATCATATTAACAGTGTACTCGGCTCTCAGCATAGAGTTGAGCATGACAGAATAGCAGCAAACTTGGTTAAATGGGGGGGGGGGGGGGAAGAGAAATCAGTGTTGCATGGAATAATGAACAAAAGTTGTCCTAAGATTTTTTGGCGATGTGCAGACTAATTAGTCTGCAAAAATATATACATACATTACCAAACACTTGTATCACTCAGTGCATACTCTCATGATGATGATGTAGTTGCGTCAACGATTGTTTCTACCAGAGGAAGATGTAATGGGAGGCGAGTACGAGATACTAGGCTAATGTTCTTCCGCACCATGAACTTAGCCACCCAGCCAATACTGGAGACAAACTCCATGTCTCCCTTCTCTTGGTATATCCTTGTCGCTTCGTCTCCCACCATCTTCCTGGTCAAGTGTTCCCCTGCCTCTTGCTGTCGCTTGACCCAAGCTGCCAACTGCTTCTCAACATCAGTGTCCATTTGTTCCTTTGCTTCTCTCAGCATGTGCTGGCCTCCAGACAGTTTCTGCAGTTTGTCCTTCTTTGAACACCAATCTTGGACTCGGCGGCGATCTACGTTAAATTGTCGGGCAGCTGCACATTTGCTGGTTGATTCTGCATGTGCAATGCAGTCCAGCTTGAACTCCACAGTGTAAGACTTCTTCACCCTCGTCCGCATGGTAGCAGATAAAGGAGATGCTTCAACTTTAGCTCTGTTCTCCATTCCGTTCAAAACTAATGTCACAGGGTGTTGTTCTGAAGGTGAAATAGAAGTTTCGGCTGTCATCTGCTCCATTGGTGGTGCCAACTGAACGGAGGCAACTTGCATGAGTGCATCCAAAATTGCAACTGGAACATTGGGTGTATTTTCCAGAATCAACGGTGCAACATTGTTGCCCTTGTCAGGGTTGTGATGCATATCCGTCGTGTTATTGTTGTCAACCACACCTACTCTGACATTTACAGAATCTTGTCCACTGTCGGTACAAATAATAAACTCGGCCTCGGCTATACTTTGCTGGACAGTAGAAGCAAGCTGCTGAGCTTCATTAGAGTTTGTGTGAAGCATCTGATTCACCACATCAGTCATATCAGCAGTGTTCACCATGGGCTCTTTTGCACCTGCTGCAACAATATTAACAACAGGTCCTTCGATGCTCACAGAACTTTGCCCATTGTTGGTACCAAGAATGTACTCTGCGGCAACTACTTCTTGATGGACAGTTGGAGAGTGCTGAGCAGCACTATGTGGGATTCCTCCTCCGCTTTCCAAGCCCACTTCCGTGGGTTGTTCGGTTAGATTGCCATCGTCTATCACCTCCATGACAAGAAATTGGCTGGACGGTGAAGAGTCTGTCCTCTTTTGTAAGATAGCTTCCATAATAGGCACAGTGTCTTGTGCCATAGACACTTCTGTGGTAGCCTTGCTGTCTTGTGAAGTAAGCTCTGACCATTCCTGAAGCATCTTGACCATAGAGGCTGATAACATCGAATGATCAATATTAGATAGATTTCGTGCAATACAATCAAACAGGGTTGGATCTATCGCATTTGCAGACATGGATAAACTGAAATCCTTGATTGTCTCATTGTCAAGCTCACTTTTGCTGGAAAGCAATTTTTGTTCATGATTAGTTTTCCCCTCTCTTCCATCAGTTTCACCTACCTTGGAGGATACATCAATAGACATCTGCCTCTTGCCAGCACCACTCAGTCTCTTCTGCTGCTTGGGTACAGACATTAGTCTCTCCTTCTGGGTGCACCATTCTTGCACTCTTCGTCTATTGACGTTGAAAATTCTGGCCGTTTGAGTTTTGTTCTTGGTCCTCTCAGCATGCTCCACACATTCCAACTTGAACTCTGTAGTGAAACTCCGCTTGGTACGCAATACACGAGGCACAATAGGCAAACCATTATCAACCAATTGAACAGCATCGATAGCATTTTGGACAGGATTCACTTCAACCTCCACAGGTTGTTGGGCAAGACCAAAAGAAGGTTGGAGAGAGTTCATATCATGCATGCCAATTTCTACAGATGAAATGGAGTTTACATCGGGAAGGATGGTGCCTACAGGTTCCTGGAAGGAGGGTTCATTCAACATTGTGCCCTTGGGTTCACCGACAGCTTGCATAGAATTGACATCGCGTAGAACTGTGTATACAAGAGGTTGGATGGAAGACATCGAATTTTGGACAGAACTTAATTCATGTAGATGTGAGTTCACAGTAGGTTGATTGATATTCATGGAAAGTTGACGTGAGTTCACATCATGTGCACCTGCCTCCATTAGTGATTGTGACATACCCACATTGGGTTGGACAGAATGCAAAACAGTGTTTCCGGGAGGAAGATCTGGACCGATGATCGAGTCCACATCAGGACCATTTACAGCCGGTTGGGAAGACTCCACAGCATGTTTGGTTGAGCTCAATTCACATAGGATCGTATCCACTAAAGGTTGCTTTGTTGGCTGAAACAAGTTCACATCATGTAGATTTTTTCCCGCCAATGGTTGAACAGGACCAATAACAGAAGGTAGACCAGTGAGCACTTGAGATTGAACTGGAATTGCAGGAGGTACATTGTCCACAGTACCTTGTGTATAGCTCAAAGCAGCTAAGAGCGTGCTTTTAGGTGCAGATGTAAAGTTGTCTCCAGAAGGATCAGTTGTCGTACCTGCTGTAGATGCGGATGCTTCTATCCCATTTGCTTCACAGTTTGATAGCTCATCCATGTTCTTCCCGACTAAAGTAATCTCATTGGCTTTCAGCTAAAGATCAACCACCAGTGACTTCAGAAGAAGTCAAGGCGAGGTCTGTGACTTGGGTTCAGGAGACTGATGAGGGTCCAAGTGGCTATAACGAATCGAAGGCCCCTACTGATAAACTAGCTTGGGTACGTGGTGGCTCCGGGAAAGATACCAGTATAAGCGCATGCTTTAAAAGTCACGTGAATGGGGTTACCTCACGCGCGGGCTCCTCCCTTCCGCGCGCGAGACTGAGGACAACAATTTACGGACTTTATCTATCAGAGCGCGCATTCAAAAGTTTAAAGTTCACCAATACAAATCTTTCCGCATGCGCGGTACAAGATCTAAGCGAATTTGTGTTTATGTTCTATGCCTATACGTTTTGAGAATCTAGGACTAAGGTCCCTAGTTGGAATCATGAGGGGAAGATGGCATTGTTGCTTGGGAAGGAGGTGGAGGGTGTGAGTAATCAGGTGATGGTGGTGTGTGGGGTATTTAGCAGTGCATAGTGAAGTGTTGGCAGAGAAGGAAGAGACTGATTTATGGCCTCCCCGCTCCATCACAATCAAGCAGTGCAACTCATGTATGCTTGGAACATTAACTTAATATTTATCATGTGGTGTGAAGTGAGCTATGTGGGTATCACTATGGAGGAGAGAATGGAACCAGTGAGATTGAAATTGAGAGCGGAAGGTAGGCAAGACTGGATGTACCAACAGGCAGTAGAGGAAGCATTTGTAGCTTGGGAAAAGCAGTGGGTTTTTTGTTTGTTTTTTAACAAGAGCATGGATCCAATGTAACAAATGGTATCTGGAATGCATGGAAAGTAAAGGTGTTGACAGTGGCAGAGAAAGGTTTAGAAGAACAGAGAATTCAAGGGTATGGTGGTCAGATGAAGTAGGGGAAGCAATGCATACCAGGAAAGGGGTTTGTAGGAAATTGAGGATAGCAAGAATGGGGGGTCACGATGTTAAAGTGAGGAAGCTCTGGGATGAATATAAAAAGCTAAGGGAAAGAGTGAAGCTACAGGAAAAGATGGTGAGGAGAATAAGAGAACGGGGTGGAACCAGCTGTAAATTGCTTTGGTCAGACCTGAGTGGACCTGAGGGGAAAGAAGAAAAGAAGGCCAACTATGATGGAGTGATCGAGGGGTTTTAGAGGAGTTGGCGAGACACTGGGAGCTTGGCAGAGAGAGAGGAGTGTTGGTTTGAGATTTGGGTGAAAGGGGTCAGGGTGGCAATGAGATGGGTATGTGTGAAGTAAGATAGGAGAAATGGTCGATGTCTTGAGTTTAAAGAGGAAAAAAGCTCCAGGACCAGATGGAATACTCAACGAGATGATGTATGGAGGGGAGAGGATGGATGGAAGTATTAGTGGATTTGCTGGACATGGTGGTGAGGGAGTGCTGTCTGGAGGATTGGATGGGTAGTTTGTTGGTACCTCTACAAAGACGGTGATACAGAGCGCAGGGCCACCTCCCCCGGGACGCCTCCGGAGCCGGGCGCGACTGCCGTTGGCCGGCTTCCCGCAGAAGTGCAGAGTGAACGGCGGGCCCGACCGAACGGCAAACCGGAGCCTATTCGGCTAATTGTAGAGCGAGGTGTATCATTGGGGAGTTATGGGAGTTATGTAGTGAATGTTTTTACTAGGTTCAAAGCAGAGAGGTTAGGGAAGTTTTTCATAGAGGTACAGGAAGGTCTCAGAAGAAGAGGAGATGCGCAGACCAGTGGTTTGTCCTAAGGGGTATATGTGAGATTCGGTAAAGGGTGAAGGGATCATCTTACCTAGACATGAGGATAAGGCTTACGACGGTGTGTGGAGGGATGGTTTGTGGTATACAATGAGACAAGCAGGAGTGGAAGGTGTGTACGAATGTGTGAAGGCCTCTACAATGGGGTGGAAGCAGTATCGGAAGGACGTCAGTTGTGGTGTTTTGGGATAGAGAGGGGACTTTGGCAGGGGTGTCCTTTGTCACCAACATTATTCAACACATGTGTCAGGAATGGTGGATGAACTAGAGGGAGCTGAGGTGGGTTGGTGTGGTGCATAAATCAGTCCCTTCCTCTCTGCCAACACTTCACTATGCAATGCAAAACAACCCACACAATTCCACCATCACCTGACATCCTCCACTTCCCAAACAACAATGCCACCTTCATCTCAGTGCCTACTCTCTCACCAGCACAAGTCATCTTACCTCATTTACTGTCTTTTGTACTGCACTGGGGTGCATGGTCCCAAGGGACTTAGCATTTTGACGATTAACATTCCCCCTCTCTTTTTTCATTCTCCCCCCTCCCCCCCTCCCTCTCAACATCACAGGGATTTGTGATCAATTTTTGAGTCTATAACTAACAGACAAAATAGTAAGAAAGTAAGAAAGAATATTCCGAACTGAGGACTTTGAATAGGTACATAGGAAGACTAAGTTTTAAAAATAAAATTTAAATTAAAAAGGAGATGGGTGGATAAGGGGGGAGCCATAGCAACCACGATTACTACTGTTTAATTTATTTTATTTTATTTTTTAATGGCTTGTGCACGCCTTCAGGCCACTTCAGTGGGAGTGGCTGGTGCTTGGTTGCATCATCTTAGGGCTTGCACGGTCAATGATGCCGCCATCAGTGGCCAGCTGTGGAGCAGAAGTGGATCAATTATCCATCCACCCTGGCCGTTGGAGTGAGGGACATCATCTCCACGCTGCATTAAATGAGACTATTCACTTAGTCCTTCTCATTCGGAACCGGCTGGTCTTTTGCATTCATTATGGTACGAGACCCGATCTGTGCCTTGGTCTAGTGGCAAGCTTGCACCATCTTATATTGCAGTTTCTGCTAGCGAGGTGGATGCAGTGTACTTTTAGTAAAATAAAATAAAAATTAGAATGGAAATTCAATAAGCTGGTACATGTATTTGGTATAATAATCAGCTCCATTGAAGTATATAAGCTATATAGGTCGCTATATATGTCTTCAACAAAACTTAATCAATGAAAGTGGCTGTCCACAAATATTCTCAGCTTCCTTCAACCCAAAGTATTATTAAAGACCACAGGGGTAATGATCCCAGACAACTGAAGGTAAAAGATGGCTGCTGCCTTGAATATCATGAGATCCAAAGAAAGTATTTAAGTGGTCCAATATTAATTAAGAATCGTAATTATTATGGTGTTCATTATATCTCTAGGTTCATTATATATTATAATCCATAGATAAAGGGTAGAGGGTCATGGATAATGCATATTTTCGTTTCTCTCTCTTCAATTGACGAGTAGTGCAGGAGGACTGAGTTCAGATACAATTAGAGGTTGCCCTTACCTGCTTATACATCACGAGATCCCAAGAAGACACTGTGCTGAGGATTGGTGCTTATGTAAACTACATTTTTTTTTTTTAAGTGGGATAAATGAAATAGTTTGGAATCATGTTTGACACTTACACAATACTCTTCTGGCTTAACTGACCTTTAAATGGGTAGGTTTGGCTCTTTTTTTAAAATTTATTTATTATTATTATTTTTTTGTGGAGCATCAGAAATTGTTTACTGAAAGGACAACACAAGGAAGGCTGAATGTGATGGCAACAACAGAGAATGCAATGCAAATAGAACAGTCAAATACATAACTGAACAAAATGACTTGGGATAAATTAAAACACACTCTTCCATGCCAAGCAGATAAGTTATATCAGTGGAATAATAATGAGAACTGTCATTCTGTATTATTTGTGACTGTTAAACGCTTGACACATTGCTGTATGTATATTGCAGGTCCAAATAGAGCTTCCTGGCTTCCATGAGGGGGGCTCCTAGCGCTGCAGCTCGAGGCAAGGTATCGAGATCATTGGTGGTCCACACCAGGAGAGCTTTGTCATTGGAAGAGTCCAAGTAGCTGCAGATGTTGGCGAATGTGATCCTTTGTCCTGGAACAGTGTGCCTGTATCACAATATCATTTATTTATAATACTCAGGTTCTGAGATTGAAATTCAGTATATTGGTATGAAATCACGCAGTTGCTATCTACGACCATGGTATATATATTACTGCACTGTTGTAAGAATATCAAGAACAATAATATTTCAACCACAAAAATGGAATTATGTAAGCAATTATTACAATGACCTCAATAATCAACTTGAATTTCTACTCTCTCGACGTTTCGACTAGATGCTCTAGCCTGAAGAAACAAAATTGTCTACAGCCAGAGCATGCTGGTAGAACACACACATGCACTCCACACTGCATGACACCAATTAACACATCTACCACCTGGGTATATATACAGCTTTGATAACTTGTCTCAACAAGGAATAAATTAACTTACAGTCCTGTGTAGCAATTGGTAAAAGCTCCGTCTAATTAAGCACATCAACAGACTACTCGATTACTTAGCACATAGCACATGGGTAGTAGAAGCTGATGTATTTGCCTACATATACTAATGTCTCAGCTCAAGTTAATGGATTTGCATACAATCCAGGATTTCATGGGGATTTGGTAGGGATTTGGTGGTTCCTGCCAAGGGGGCCTGACATGAGAGGCATTATTGTACTATATTCAAAGCTACAGAATAAAGCATGAGTGTTCAAAGAAGGGCCATTACTTCAGCATAAAGGCCTTGGGCTTGTTATCATCATTAACAACTCTATCTTGTGTCGCGTCGTCTTTGCCACACCCACCAAATGCTACCACACTTGCTAATGTAGAGTGAGTTCTCCTTGATTCTAAAATAAACAATGGTGTTCGTTTGTTTAGCACAGAACCTTGCAAACCTATATAGTTGTACCAACCTCATCAATATATACTTGGGCTTAATTAAATGGGAAGGGGAAGTCCAGGGGGCAGACCTCTTCTCCCCATTTACACTCTGACATGAAATACTCATACTGACAAAGATAATTCACAAGCTACATTTAAAAATCGACACCCAACAACACTCCAGACCTGCTCTAAATAGCACAATTCATATCTTCATGATCACATGGTAACTGGACCCCGTCCCTCCCTTGAACCAGGCTAGATCAGCCCCTGAAGTTCATTTGAATGTACGCACCAGCACTGCACCATAAGTTGGTAGATAGCTCTAGGACAGCCGGGAGGTGGGGGCTGACAGTAACCAGAGTGCACCAGCTTCCTTACCTATAGGTATAATAATAATAATAATAATAATAATAATAATAATAATAAATAATAATAATAATAATAATAATAATAATAATAATAATAATAATAATAATAATAATAATAATAATAATAATAATAATAATAATAATAATAATCATAATCATAATCATAATCATAATCATAATCATAATCATAATCATAATAATAATAATAATAATAATAATAATAATAGCCATCAATGGCATTAATGACAACGACAACAACAATAACCAATAATAATTAATAACTAGCAAGTACCCACAGACACTCTGCGAGGTATATAAATGTTTTATGTTGTGGTTGGAAAATATTCATCTGTTATCCCATCATATTAGATGTTTAGGATTATACGATTATAGTGTTGGAAGACCACAATTATTGTTTCAACTCTTAATTAAGAACAAGATTCTCTACATATTTAGCCACTGATCGCTCACTTCTTTGCTACATATGGTAGACAATGAACATTGCAGCTGCTATTAATAATGTGAGCCGGCTAGATTGTCAATGATCTTTTCATGCTTTCCAAAGCACTTGCTGAATCAGCTTAGCTGCTTGGCTATATATATTACACACACACAAGCGTGTTAATTGTAACTATTGGAGACGATTTATCGATTTTTTGTTGTTGTTAAAGATTAGGGAAGGATTTTTTTTAAACCACACTGGAAGTTTTTTTTTGAGCTAAAATCAGCTAAACCATCACTTAGATACAACAAGAAGCTCTGCCAAAGTGAGCTTTTAAGGATGTGTGTGTGTGTTTGTGGTGTATGTGTGTGTGTGTGGTGTGTGATGTATGTGTGTGCATGTGTTTGGAGTCCGCTAAATCGATATAGGAAGTACATATCTTGAAGATGGAATTTCTTTTTTTATCATACATATATTATGTCTGCTACCGTAACGAAGGATTCAAGACACACTGGAAGGCATTTTTAGATAAAGGGGCCGGAACTAGTTAGGCTGCTAAGAGGCTGTCAACCGAGGTATGCTTTTGGTGGGATGGGGTGGTGGGTGGGGTTTAGTCATCTAACATTTAAAACAACTAAGGTCTATATATTAAGCACGCACTACCTGATACTACCACTACATCTCTCCTTCCATTTCTATGGCATGGCTGCTTAAAAACAACAACAACAACAACAACAACACCTACTATTATTAGTTTACATGATGTGCCAGTAATGACTGCACACTACTCACTCTTTTTGTGAGCATTCCTTCAAAGGGGTTCCTTCCAAGAGACCATATCTCGAAAAGAAGCATTCCGTAGCACCACACGTCACTAGTGGAGCTGAACCAATTGTGCTTCAAAGACTGCACAAAAGAAGGAGAGAAACCAGTAAGAAAACCCTTCAATGGCAGCCTTGGATGGGCGTAGTTATCTTTGACAAAGATTGGATGACGCTAACTCAACCCTATTGCCCTACCCAACACACGTATGCTCGACACTAACAAAACACGTGTATGCTCGACACTAACACACATATGCTTGACACTAACAATACATTGTACAACCAACACTAACAACACACGTATGCTTGACACTAACAAAACACGTGTATGCTCGACACTAACACACATATGCTTGACACTAACAACACATTGTACAACCAACACTAACAACACACGTATGCTTGACACTAACAAAACACGTGTATGCTCGACACTAACACACATATGCTTGACACTAACAACACATTGTACAACCAACACGCGTATGCTCGACACTAACAAAACATGTATGCTTGACACTAACAACACACGTATGCTTGTCACTTACTAGCAACATGCGTATGCTTCACTAGCATCATGCGTATGAACAACACATGTATGCTTAGCACTAGCAACATGCATATGCTTAGCACTAGCAACACGCGTATGCTTGACACTAGCATGCTTGACACTAGCAACATATGTATGTTTGACACTAACAACATACATGCACCAACAACACACACATGGCTGACACTAACAACACATGTACACTGACATGTATGCATAACACTAACAACACATGTATGCTTGACACTAGCAGCACATGTATGCTGACATATATGCTTAACACAACAATGCATGTATGCTTGACACTAATGCACATGCTTGACACTAACAACACACATGGCTGACACTAACAACACATGTACGCTGACATGTATGCATAACACTAACAACACATGTATGCAGCACATGTATGCTGACATATATGCTTAACACAACAATGCATGTATGCTTGACACTAATGCACATGCTTGACACTAACAACACACATGCTTGACACTAACAACACATGTACACTGACATGTATGCATAACACTAACAACACATGTGCGCTTGACACTAACAAAACATGTACAGTTGTATGCTGACATATATGCTTAACACAACAATGCATGTATGCTTGACACTAATGCACATGCTTGACACTAACAACACACATGCTTGACACTAACAACACATGTGCACTGACATGTATGCATAACACTAACAACACATGTACGCTTGACACTAACAACACACATACTTGGCACTAGCTTGACACAAGTATTTATTCACATAAACTCAGAACGAACTCTCAAGTGACATAAATCAGATGCAATGACTTTCTCGATAATCTACTTAAATTTACTTACTCGATATTTCAGCAGATGCCCTAGCCTTCATCAGGAAGAAGGCGAGAGCATCTGTGTATCTGAAATGTGGAGTGTAAATATAAATTGTTGAGAAAGTGATTGTATTTATTCACATACTGATGTTGAAATTAAAAACATGCTCTCTACACAAAATACTTTGATTTAATTAGAGGCAACATCATTGATATAAGCATATTCATGACAAATCAATATTGACCTTAAACAAGAAAGTTAGAGATAAACTGGCACAAAAATGTGATTTTGCATTACAAAATGTCTCGTGCTGCATCCTCCTCTGATAGAACAGCTGCTGTGTGTGTGTGTGTGTGTGTTCATTCCTTTTCTTTGTCCTCCATGGCTGCTGACACAGAGGACACAGGGAGGATGGGACCAGGGGATAGGGTAACTCATACACTCAAACAGCCATAACATCCAAACTATAGCAGCTATGGGAATGGGAGACCGAGGGGTGACTTGATCAGGGGAGGTCATGGATATGGTTTCCCATAGGCAATCTGCCCCTGGACAGTAGGTGCCAAGCGTTAAAACAGCCAGTTGAGTCACCTTTAGCCTCCTCTGGTCACATCTGGAGCTATAGTTGGACCGTTGTTGTATTTTAAAGCTTGGAAATGTCGTGTCTGGCAGGGTAACAAAACCATTCCCATATATTTCCCCCTGTCGAGTTACCCCATCTCTCTTAGGGTCAGCACTAGTCCTTATACAGGACAGCACTAGGGGTCAGCACTAGGGCTTATACAGGACAGCATTAGAGATTATACAGGACAGCACTAGGGCTTATACAGGACAGCACTAGGGATTATACAGGGTCAGCACTAGGGCTTATACAGGACAGCACTAGGGCTTATACAGGACAGCTTATACATGGTCAGCACTAGGGCTTATACAGGACAGCACTAGGGCTTATACATGGTCAGCACTAGGGTTTATACAGGACAGCACTAGGGATTATACAGGACAGCACTAGGGCTTATACAGGGTCAGCACTAGGGCTTATACAGGGTCAGCACTAGGGCTTATACATGGTCAGCACTAGGGCTTATACATGGTCAGCACTAGGGCTTATACAGGGTCAGCACTAGGGCTTATACAGGGTCAGCACTAGGGCTTATACATGGTCAGCACTAGGGCTTATACAGGGTCAGCACTAGGGCTTATACATGGTCAGCACTAGGGCTTATACAGGACAGCACTAGGGCTTATACAGGACAGCACTAGGGCTTATACAGGACAGCACTAGGGATTATACAGGACAGCACTAGGGCTTATACAGGACAGCACTAGGGATTATACATGGTCAGCACTAGGGCTTATACAGGACAGCACTAGGGATTATACAGGGTCAGCACTAGGGCTTATACAGGGTCAGCACTAGGGCTTATACATGGTCAGCACTAGGGCTTATACAGGGTCAGCACTAGGGCTTATACATGGTCAGCACTAGGGCTTATACAGGACAGCACTAGGGCTTATACAGGACAGCACTAGGGCTTATACAGGACAGCACTAGGGATTATACAGGACAGCACTAGGGCTTATACAGGACAGCACTAGGGATTATACATGGTCAGCACTAGGGCTTATACAGGACAGCACTAGGGATTATACATGGTCAGCACTAGGGCTTATACAGGACAGCACTAGGGATTATACAGGACAGCACTAGGGCTTATACAGGACAGCACTAGGGATTATACATGGTCAGCACTAGGGCTTATACAGGACAGCACTAGGGATTATACAGGACAGCACTACGGATTATACAGGACAGCACTAGGGATTATACAGGACAGCACTAGGGATTATACAGGGTCAGCACTAGGGTTTATACAGGACAGCACTAGGGCTTATACAGGACAGCACTAGGGCTTATACATGGTCAGCACTAGGGCTTATACAGGGTCAGCACTAGGGCTTATACATGGTCAAAACTAGGGCTTATACAGGACAGCACTAGGGCTTATACATGGTCAGCACTAGGGCTTATACATGGTCAGCACTAGGGCCAGCACTACTAGGGCTTATACAGGACAGCACTAGGGCTTATACATGGTCAGCACTAGGGCTTATACAGGACAGCACTAGGGCTTATACAGGACAGCACTAGGGCTTATACATGGTCAGCACTAGGGTTTATACAGGACAGCACTAGGGCTTATACAGGACAGCACTAGGGCTTATACAGGGTCAGCACTAGGGCTTATACATGGTCAGCACTAGGGCTTATACAGGACAGCACTAGGGCTTATACAGGACAGCACTAGGGCTTATACAGGGTCAGCACTAGGGCTTATACAGGACAGCACTAGGGCTTATACAGGGTCAGCACTAGGGCTTATACATGGTCAGCACTAGGGCTTATACAGGGTCAGCACTAGGGCTTATACATGGTCAGCACTAGGGCTTATACAGGACAGCACTAGGGCTTATACAGGGTCAGCACTAGGGCTTATACATGGTCAGCACTAGGGCTTATACAGGACAGCACTAGGGCTTATACATGGTCAGCACTAGGGCTTATACAGGGTCAGCAATAGCTTATACAGGACAGCACTAGGGCTTATACATGGTCAGCACTAGGGCTTATACATGGTCAGCACTAGGGCTTATACAGGGTCAGCACTAGGGCTTATACATGACAGCACTAGGGCTTATACATGGTCAGCACTAGGGCTTATACAAGACAGCACTAGGGCTTATACAGGGTCAGCACTAGGGCTTATACAGGGTCAGCACTAGGGCCAGCACTAGGGCTTATACAGGACAGCACTAGGGCTTATACATGGTCAGTACTAGGGCTTATACAGGGTCAGCACTAGGGCTTATACAGGGTCAGCACTAGGGCTTATACATGGTCAGCACTAGGGCTTATACAGGGTCAGCACTAGGGCTTATACAGGGTCAGCACTAGGGCTTATACAGGACCGCACTAGGGCTTATACAGGGTCAGCACTAGGGATTATACATGGTCAGCACTAGGGCTTATACAGGACAGCACTAGGGCTTATACATGGTCAGCACTAGGGCTTATACAGGACAGCACTAGGGCTTATACAGGGTCAGCACTAGGGCTTATACATGGTCAGCAAGGGCTTATACATGGTCAGCACTAGGGCTTATACAGGACAGCACTAGGGCTTATACATGGTCAGCAAGGGCTTATACATGGTCAGCACTAGCGCTTATACAGGACAGCACTAGGGCTTATACATGGTCAGCACTAGGGCTTATACATGGTCAGCACTAGGGCTTATACAGGACAGCACTAGGGCTTATACAGGACAGCACTAGGGCTTATACATGGTCAGCTCTAGGGCTTATACAGGGTCAGCACTAGGGCTTATACAGGGTCAGCACTAGGGCTTATACAGGACAGCACTAGGGCTTATACAGGGTCAGCACTAGGGCTTATACATGGTCAGCACTAGGGCTTATACAGGGTCAGCACTAGGGCTTATACATGGTCAGCACTAGGGCTTATACATGGTCAGCACTAGGGCTTATACAGGACAGCACCAGGGCTTATACAGGGTCAGCACTAGGGCTTATACAGGGTCAGCACTAGGGCTTATACAGGAGAGCACTAGGCAGGGTCAGCATTAGGGCTTATACAGGACAGCACTAGGGCTTATACATGGTCAGCACTAGGGCTTATACATGGTCAGCACTAGGGCTTATACATGGTCAGCACTAGGGCTTATACAGGGTCAGCACTGATTTGTGCTGTTACTACATCCATAATTTCATAGTTAAGAAGTCATTAGAGATGCTCTAGTCCAGCAGTTGCAAATAGACTCAGACCAGCCCAGCATAATTCTGAGCTGCAAAATGGAAACCCTGAAGTTCTGGGACTCCAGCATCAGAGTCTCCTTTACACTTTTTCTAAACTTGTTTGATCTTGCTATACTCTGTACAAATCATTAAGGTATCCATGCGCGAGTCGCCTGGTTGTCATGCAAACACTATGGCATCCCTCGCATGTCTGACAGAGGAGGCTCGGGAAATTTTAAAGTGGTCAGGACAGGAAGTGTGTTGCCTGTGTGTAGCTTAACACAGCACACACAATTGCTGACATAATATTTTAGTACAGCTGAAGTTATTATAATGACACAAATTTCACCAAATATCTGCTGTCTACAGACACCCTTACCTACAAAGTCATAGGCCACATCAATTAAAATACCGTATTTCCTCGATTATGCGGGCATTTAATTCGAGCTGCCTAAGCTCCGAGTACTTCCAAGGGCCCGCTCTGCATGACTGACAGTCCATGTGCACAATAGTTGCAGACCACCAGATCTCAAACAGGTGACAATTATTGAGCAGCGGTGTTCGTACTCTAATCGTCCTCTATTCTAGTTTCGCTGAGCATATCTTTTGTCTAGCTTTGTGTTCTTCCTAGTCGGCCTTGTTGCTTCTAATTGAGGGAGCATTTTATTAAAGCGTGCATTCTAATCGCTTGTGAGCACGAAATCACTCAGTCTTTCTTGTGACATAGCGTGACGCAAACACGACTTCACTCGACGCAGCATGAAATGATCGTTTACTGGTAGCAGGCATAAATAGCACCTCCTAATGACCACACCCATAAATTAGTGGAAGTGGTTCGGCCAAAGCCGGACTGGGAGGACCGTCAGAGCCGCCCCTATGTCACGCCCCTATGTCAGGCTACTTTGCCACAGCCCGGCATAACCGAACCAATACATATATTTGTTGTGTGTCCGATGCATTTTAGTTCCACTTGACAGTTTCATTATTAGACTCGACTTAGGGTGAGGTACGGGTCATCTCTAGTCTTGGAGCTCGTCGCTTAGAGAGATGTTGCGTATCCCACGCTCCGAATGCATTTTAACATCAACTTTGTCGGATGGAAGCTGGCATGAAATAGACGAATTTCAGACACGCATGCATGCACCACACACACACCACACACACACACACCACACACACACACTGGACTTGCCTCAGGTGCTGACCACTTTGGTGGCAGTTTTCCTTGAGAAAAGTAACTGATATCTTCCTGCAAACATCGCGCCATCCCAAAGCCTCCAATCTGCAGAATCAATCAACATTAAACAAGTAGAGCGCCACGGTTCATGGTGGACTCTATGTCATGTAAAGCTGCACCACTCTCCGTGTGATGTTTCACCTCTGACCTTGCACATCAAGTCTTCGGTCACGAGGACATTTTTCACTTCAAGGTTTCTGTGGATGAGGCCCTCGCTGGCCAGGTACCTTATACCCAAGCCAACTTGCCGACAGAAGCTGAGCAGCATGAAGGGGAGGTCCTTGGATACGGGAGCAGCGAGATCTCTCAGCTTCCTGAGGTAATGACCCAAGTCCCTTCCAGACACCAGCTCCACCACAGCCATCAGCTGCATGGATTTACAAAATGTTCCATGTTCGTTTGTTACTGTTATCAGCACAGAGTGCACCCCCCCCCCCCCCTTCACATCAACCACCCTCCTAATCCAAATCCAGTTCCCTCCCCCAAGAATGAAAATCTCAATGTTATATTCATCACCAATAGATGTCCCACAGGGCACTTTCTTAATTTTTAATTAGTAGTAGTAGTAGAGTAGTAGTAGTAGTAGTAATAGTAGTAGTAAGAGTAGTAGTAGTAGTAGTAGTAGTAAGAGTAGTAGTAGTAGTAGTAGTAGAATAATAGTAGTAGAGTAGTAGTAGTAATATTAATAATAATAATAACAACAATAATAATAACAACAACAACAACAATAATAATATCAAATTTCTTACAAAATCACAATGCAGTTGTAGCTATTCTTTCTCCTGCTTGCTATAATCGCTAAGAGCTAGCTAAGGACATGCCCTAGATTTTGCTGAGTGGGTATGTAATTCCTTACATTCTGTCACAACAAACACCACATGAATCATGCAGTGTGTGCATTCACTACACCATGTGCTCAGCCTGTGTGGTAGTCCCTACACATGAATCATGCAGTGTGTGCATTCACTACACCATGTGCTCAGCCTGTGTGGTAGTCCCTACACATGAATCATGCAGTGTGTGCATTCACTACACCATGTGCTCAGCCTGTGTGGTAGTCCCTACACATGAATCATGCAGTGTGTGCATCCACTACACCATGTGCTCAGCCTGTGTGGTAGTCCCTACACATGAATCATGCAGTGTGTGCATTCACTACACCATGTGCTCAGCCTGTGTGGTAGTCCCTACACATGAATCATGCAGTGTGTGCATCCACTACACCATGTGCTCAGCCTGTGTGGTAGTCCCTACACATGAATCATGCAGTGTGTGCATCCACTACACCATGTGCTCAGCCTGTGTGGTAGTCCCTACACATGAATCCTGCAGTGTGTGCATCCACTACACCATGTGCTCAGCCTGTGTGGTAGTCCCTACACATGAATCATGCAGTGTGTGCATTCACTACACCATGTGCTCAGCCTGTTTGGTAGTAACTACACATGAATCATGAATCCTGCAGTGTGTGCATCCACTACACCATGTGCTCAGCCTGTGTGGTAGTCCCTACACATGAATCATGCAGTGTGTGCATTCACTACACCATGTACTCAGCCTGTGTGGTAGTCCCTACACATGAATCATGCAGTGTGTGCATTCACTACACCATGTGCTCAGCCTGTGTGGTAGTCCCTACACATGAATCATGCAGTGTGTGCATTCACTACACCATGTGCTCAGCCTGTGTGGTAGTCCCTACACATGAATCCTGCAGTGTGTGCATCCACTACACCATGTGCTCAGCCTGTGTGGTAGTCCCTACACATGAATCATGCAGTGTGTGCATTCACTACACCATGTGCTCAGCCTGTTTGGTAGTAACTACACATGAATCATGAATCATGCAGTGTGTGCATCCACTACACCATGTGCTCAGCCTGTGTGGTAGTCCCTACACATTTTTTAATTAAAAAAAAATGATAATTGATCACAATATATACACTACACAATAAAGTCACTGTCCATAGATAAAACTAACATATATATATATACACAAAAGAGACCTAACCAAAAATTCAAGCCTGCCCGTCTATCACAGGGGAGCATGAAGGGAGGCGACGGAGCCACATGCTGGCGTTTCCATGCCAAAGGCAGATTGCTAGACGCTGAAATAGATGGCGTGTAGCATCAGCTGGAGGAATTCCAAGGCGCTGTCCCTGAAGCCGCCCAATTGCCCTGATGGTCTCCACACCTTCCTCACTCCAACCCCCCAATGCCTCCATTGCCACAGGGATGAAGTTGACCCCCACTGAGTGGCAGGCACCTGAGTGGGCAGCCAACTTCCTTTTACTGGCAACGGTTAGGGCATGCCCTTGAGAGGTGGCAGCTCCAGTGATGGTCAACTGCTGGAGTGGCGAAATCACCGTGATATCAAGGGCAGCTGGTTGGCCCCTCTTCCAAGTGGGGAGAAAGACGTCGGCAGGACGGCTGAAGGACCCAGGAATTAGGGCCGGCATTTCTTTCCTGGGCGCCAAAGCAGCGGACTGAGCTGCCGAGAAGAGTGCGTCCCTGAGAGAGTCGTGACGGAGTATCCTATCCCCATTGCTTCCACAGCCGACCTGGTGGTCGCCAAAAGGGTCAGCAGTAGCCTGACATATGGGGCATTGAATCCCCTCCTCCACCATCCGAAGACCAAGCCAATATTGGAGGCAAAGGCGAAACTCGGCATCAAAGAGATGGAGACCGAGCGGTATGGACGGGGTAACGTTGAGCCAATCACCTGCGTGAGGGATGGAGGTAGATAGAGCCAGGGCCTTTGACCGGGTGTCCGGGGCCTGCACTAGGAGACGATCATAAACTGCTTGATCAATGGCATGTGACAAAGCCTTTTGATTGAGAGGGACATCTACTGTACCTCTTGAAGGGAGCCCCAATCCGGCTTATCTGCAGCCAAAGCCAAATCAGCCAAAGCAGGGGCTAGTTGAGGAGGATCACTAGGTAAATGACCAAGGAACCTGGCGACTAGGGTGGTTGAACCTTTCAAAGAGCTAAGGTAGGCAGCTGGAGCATGCAATGCGGCTTGCCGGATATTGAGCCCACCCAGAGAGGAAGGAAGAGTAGCCTTTTCCCACGACCAGTCCGACAAAGGGCTGCCAGCTAGGTCAGAGAGGGCATCCCGCATGATGTTGTCAAAAGCCTTGGTAGATTCTTGGAGATGCATGGGGGACAGGTACGGAGGGCAAATGCTATCTTTGGCAAGGCCAGACAGGAACGCAGTAACGTTGTCTCCATCTGCGAGTCCTGCAGGTCAGGTAGACGAGTTAGAACCTCCTCCACTTTCCTCACCCTGTTCAGAACAGTAGCCTCACAGAAGGAGGGAGGGCCAAGAGGAGAACCCAAGAGGACAAACCCTCCATGAGAGATAGGAATATCAGAGGGGATGGGGATTAGGGAGGGGAGAGGAAGTCTCTGGTATATGTAGGAGAGATTTTTCACGGTTCAAATGGAGCCCACGGGTGGGACCATCTTCTTCTATGATAGCCAAAGCAGCACAGAGATCCTTGGCCGACCCACACAGGGACCCGTCGTCAAGGTACCAGGCATTGATCAAGAGGCCCGGCACTCTATCCCGGATCTTCTCAAGTAGGGGATGGAGAGCCAAAGAGAAGCCGAGAGGACCTAGTGGATCACCTTGCTGGACACCACTGCAGCTGAGGATGGACTGGCTACCAAAATGGAGAAGGGGTCTAGCCCCGTAGCACATCTCCATCCAAGCGGCCATCGAGGGGATCCGGGATCGCACTTCCTCAAACATACAGGATCTATCAATCCCATTGAAGGCATTTGAGAAGTCAAGTAGGAGTGTCCATCTCTCTTCGGGAGGGGTGTCCTTATCCTCATGCACTCTGGCCAAAGCATGAATGATGGACTCACAACCCATAGGCACACCTACTCCGACTTGTAAGGGGGTCCGGACCCTGAAAGATTCAGAACGAACAGCTCTTGAAACACACTTAGATGTTAGCCGACGCAAAACTTCCCCAACAGCTATAGGCCGGATCCCTCCCCCCTTCTTCCTACTAGCAAGGAGGGAAGCCCCGCAAAGGTGAGGGACAACTTCAGGAGGAGCCCGTCCTGCGCACAAGAGATTGACCACTCCCTGAAGAGCTAGGAGAGCACTATTTGCCCCATCTGGAGAAGGGCTTGATATGGCTTCCTTGAAGTGATTGGCCCTAAGGCTGGATGGACCGGGGGCGGAACCATTAGGAACGATTTCAGGGCACAGACAACTTCCTCAACCGAAACTCGAAGAGGAGAAGGAACGGGAGCATCTGGCATGATGGGTGGAGGGGCTTGGGGATGCTTGGCTATCAATACAGCGTAAGACTCTGCATCAGTTGGAGCCAGTCCATCTGAAATTAGGGCTTGGATAGCCTTCTTATACTGGCCATCTTCTACAGCACTCAGGGCCCTCCTAGCATTGGCTATCCTCTGTGACTCAGGGGTCAATTTCCTGTATCCCTGTTTGTATTGATGATTAGCTGACTTCACCACCACTGACCACAAGCCTGAAACGTCCCCTCCTCGCCATCTCCGAATCCTAGCCTTGACCAACATCTCAGTAGCCCGCCAATGCCTCCATCCGCCTCTCTTAGGGCTGGCAAGGATACACCGGGGCAGCATGAACAACTTGCTCCAGACATCCAGGTCTGAGGGGTCAGCAACGATGGCACTGAGAACATCACCAACAAGACCAGCCCAAGCATCCCTAGCCCCTTTAGGGACATGTTTGAGGGTGGAACCTTTAGCCCCCAAGATTGAAACTAGGGGTGGGAGAGTATTAGTGACCTGACTAGAGACAGAAGTGGAAACTACTGTACATGTGGGTGAAGACACAGGTGGAGGCCCGCTGGATGTTGAATGAGGTGGACTAGAGAGAGGGTCTAAGGGATGGGGTGGAGTAGGATGAAGAGGAGATGAATGTGGTAAGGATGGAGGAGGTAGAAGGTGGGCAGATTGAACGGGCAAATTAGCCAAAAGAGGAACGGGATCGTCATGACCTGCCACGTGATGAACAACAGAAGCATCAGAGATAGCCAAATAAGTACTTGAGGCAGTGGTTGAGGAGGTAGATTGGGACGATGATGACGATGGTTGAGCAGCGACAGACGCCATTGTGTTTAAACACGAGCCGTTGCGGTAGGGTAAACAATTCACACATTGTTTATTCTGCCGGCAGCAGGAACAGTTGCGGCAGCGGCCACTACGGTTACAGCGACAACAAACCACCATAGTTGCTAAGCTATCTAACAAAAAGCTAGCTAACAGTGGCTAACTAAATTAACTAAAAGCATAGCAAATCGAAACTGGTGAAGGGGCACGCGGGAATTTCCACATGAATCATGCAGTGTGTGCATTCACTACACCATGTGCTCAGCCTGTGTGGTAGTAACTACACATGAATCCTGCAGTGTGTGCATTCACTACACCATGTGCTCAGCCTGTGTGGTAGTCCCTACACATGAATCATGCAGTGTGTGCATTCACTACACCATGTGCTCAGCCTGTGTGGTAGTCCCTACACATGAATCCTGCAGTGTGTGCATCCACTACACCATGTGCTCAGCCTGTGTGGTAGTCCCTACACATGAATCATGCAGCGTGTGCATTCACTACACCATGTGCTCAGCCTGTGTGGTAGTCCCTACACATGAATCATGCAGTGTGTGCATCCACTACACCATGTGCTCAGCCTGTGTGGTAGTAACTACACATGAATCATGCAGTGTGTGCATTCACTACACCATGTGCTCAGCCTGTGTGGTAGTCCCTACACATGAATCATGCAGTGTGTGCATTCACTACACCATGTGCTCAGCCTGTGTGGTAGTCCCTATACATGAATCATGCATCCACTACACCATGTGCTCAGCCTGTGTGGCAGTTTTGCTATCATTCACCTCGACAACTTTCAATCAAAAATTGCATCAGAATCAATCTCAGAGAAAGTAAAAATAATATTCCTTGGGGAGCACTGCATACCTTCCGCTCTCTACTGTTCTTTGAAGCATTGCAGGCTGTCTCTCTCCTCCCACCACCTCCTATCTTCCCTCCCCTCCTAAACCAAAAATCCTCTATGAAGCTTTGGTTGTGTTTCTGCATAAAATGACTATTTATTATTCCACAGGAAGAAAGCAAATCAAGGAGATGATTGCCTAGTCTCGTGAGTGATAACTTCATCATCAAACTTCACATTATGTCCAATACTCTCTCAATGAACTCTCAGTTGATATACATGTAATAACATGACAATAGCCTTCTAATCAACTTGAAATCGTACTCTCTCGACGTTTCGACTAGATGCTCTAGCCTTCATCTGGAAATAAATGTTGAGAGTCAAGTAGATTATTGAGAAGGTTATCATAAGGTCCAATATTGAATGGGCCTGCATGTTTTAAAAGCAAAGACTGAGTTCTAGCCAGTGGCAGCACCATGGGGGATCTGGGACCCCCCCCCCCCCGAGGCCTGGACCCCCTGTCAGGGACCAGTCGTCAGGAAAAATAGATAATTTTTAACCGATGGGATGTGCCACTTTTATGACGAAGATCGAATTTTTGCAGCGTTGCCGACGATCCAACCCCTTAACTTGCATCCAAACTGCAAATAACACCAGAGCAGCCCTCCATGCACTCAGAAGGAGGAGTCCCCCTCTCAGACTTATGACTCCTCGTTGGAGCCCTATATCCCCCCCCCCTCCTGTTGATGCCTTCTTGTTGCCTTGTGTACATGCCGACCGTCGTGGTCATTCTCTACCGATCCATGTCCACCTCTGGCACACTAGTTAGCATACTTGTGACCACAAGCCTGTGCATGCAGAGCTGCTGGAGTAGAGTGTGGTTGATGGTGCAGATTAACAGACGACCCTCACAACTTCAGTGATGCAGATAGAATCCCATTAACTGGCTCCACATTTGCCATCGTGAAGCTGAATCCATTGCAGCTAGCTGTGAATAGCAATTAAGTCAGACAGACTTCACACGCATAATTATAATTATAACAACTACTAATCACCTTTAGTTTGTACGACTACTTTCAGCTGACATCAAATACTTGAAGGGTCCTCTTTAATTAAATCAGCTTTTTGATTTTTGGAGCTAATGTTTCAACCAAGATACTTCGGTCTTTATCAGGGGAAATTAAGAATGAAAACAATGCAACGCACTCACACTTGCTGGCAACGCGTTTCACACAACAAATATACGTGATTCAGAACTGTCAGAATAACAAAAACAGCAACACATAGGACAGACAAAGATCATGGATGTGGTTTAACATGTATAGTCTTGCCAGTCGAGACCCAGCGATCAGGTCGCTCCAGTCCTAATCTGGATTGAAGCGCTGATCCCTAGGCGTAACATGGATGTAATGAGTGGTAGTGTGTGTGTGTGTGTAAAATTTCCCTGATGAAGACCGAAGAATCTCAGTTGAAACGTTAGCCAAAAAAGAAGAGAATCTTTAAAAAAAATTGTCAATGTTTCAGCGAAATGCTTCATTCTTCGAATAACACACATAGGGATAAAAAGTTGATCAAAAGTTCAATAAAGTCCAGAAAGCCATCCTTCTAACCACTAGCACTGGCTGGTCATGCAAGAGGGGCACATGCAGGCAGATAGTGGTACAGGCACTCAGGACACATGGACCTAGTGTTCCTGTTGTTCAAGACTCACTATGATACAGACTTGGAAAAGATGAACAATTCTTCCACTCAAATTTCAACCCGTGTCTGTGCAAGGTAGCAGTCCACTTGAATTATCTCTCCATGTCTCAATATTACTGCAGGCACTTGTATGGCAAGTGTAATTCTTCTCTTCAATAAAAGAGCACCAGGTTATTGCTAACGTGACTCAAGAGAAGGCAGGACCTAAGAAAAGTGGCTACACTATAGCCTTCAGGTTTTCATTTTTGTCTGGGTAGATTTAAGAGCTGATTTGAGTTCCATTCCATTGGATCTTCACAAGACACGATGGGCAGAGTGACATAGTGCTTACCAGCACTTCTACCAAGGTTCTGTTTTCATCATTGAGGCTCTTAAGATTATCTGTTTCAAACATCATCTGGCCAAGTACGGTAACACATACGCTAACTGGGCTCCAATAATGCACAGCAAATTCTGGCCAGTCTCACATCACTTGAGTTCATTGTTGTTTTCATGACCATGCACCAGTACCTGTTGCATCTTGCTGGCATCACAGTCAAGCTCCAGAGACAAGCCCTCAACATCGTCGAGGCTCATGCGATGATTGCTGAAATTGCCATGATATATCAAGATGAGTGGAAAAATGCTGATTCCAGCTTTGCTCGTGTATATGACCAGAGTGTTGCACTAGCAATCAGGTTGGAACACCTGTGGAGATGCCACATATTATCTCAAGGCAATGGCACCAGAGCAATGCTGAAGCTAGCTGAGCATTTCAGGAAAAATGTTGCAATTCCCTTCCCTGACCACATCATCATGTCCATCGATCAGCAGTTTTCTCCATCGGCCATTATTGACATTTCTCTGCTTGGTCTTGTCCCAAGTATCCTCTGTTCCAAATGTGTAAATCTTGAGAAAGTCGTGAGAAAGTATAAAAATGATCTGCCTTCTCCTGAGTTGTTCCAAATGGAGCTCAAATGCTGGAAGAATCGGTACTTGCTGGTATCATCAGATCTGAGACCCACATCCACAGCAGAGGCCATCAAGGAGTGTGACCCTGTCATCTTCCTGAATATCAGTGTTCTTTTACACATTGCCTGTACAATCCCCCTAGCCCTAGCCCCCTGTCACATGCAAATACGAGAGAAGCATTGGGAAGACTCAATAACTACATGTGATCGTCTGTGGGGAAAGCCGTCTGTCCAACCTAGCGCTCCTGCACATCCACCATGATACACTGGTGGACCTTGACAGGGTGGTGGATTGTAATGCCCGAATTCATCCCCGGAGGTTTCAACTGGATTCCCACGTAACATTTATCTTTCTTTAGTGGAATACCTCATCATAGCATTTTAACAACAATCTGTCATGTAATAGATCATTTAAAATATGTGCATTGAGACTTTATGGGATAACTTAAAAATTGTTTTCATTCTGCAAAAATTATTAGAAAATGCTCTCAAAATTCAGATAATTGTCTGGGAAAGCATGCCCATGGAACACCATGGACGAGGGTGCTCGGGCTGACCACTAGTGTAGTCAAACAGGTTTACTATATGCCCCTGGAAAATGGTCGACTCGAAGAAGAAAAAAAGAACACACACCCCCACCCAGCCAAGAACCAGGCTACGGCCTTGATATGACCTGACACTATTAATTAATAATTGATGAAGGGTTTTGAGTGTGAACACACATGGTTTTACTATAAGGTACCAATCTTTGCACGCATCCATGCTATGGTCCTGATTTATATGTAGCCAGTGATGTATGTTTTCTGGTAGTATTTTTTTTTTGCCATACATGTTTATCTTTTGAAACTGCAAGTTGGAATGCGAAGTGAAATCATTCCCCACAAACCACTAAATCGCAGCATCAGCAATTAAGAGTCGTTTTTGGGGGATAGTTTCACTTCACATTCCAACTTGCAGTTTCAATGTATGACAACAAAAAAACTACTACCAGAAAGCATACATCACTGGCTACATTTGGAATATAAATCAGGACCATAATTATTATGGATGCGTGCAAAGATATGGTACTTTATAATGAAACCACCTGGTCGGCCGCGGTCAGAACCTGAACCCCCTTCTGTAGAATAAACTCTTTGCCTTTCCCGCTAGACCACCCTTCTTTTCAGATTGCACCAGTTTATCGTAATGGTAACATCACTATAGCTCTCTGTAGACATGAATCTATACTGCTCAAGTTATTGCTCTGCCCATTCACATTTCAGTGATGACTTATGCACACCATGCAATGGGTTCCACACACAGAGTACCTATCATGACTGCTGCACGCAACCCACTGGTGTGTACATGGCAGGCTCACCGGTCTCCCTGCTGACACAACTCCCAGTAACTTCACGACATTCGGATGCGAACACTGAGCCATGATGGAGGCCTCCTTCAGAAACTTGGCTCTCTCATCGCTCGGTGATTCTGAGTTGAGAGTCTCTATGGCCACTTCTAGTTCCCCTCTGGGAACCTTCAAGATCCCTTTGTGAACTTTCCTGAAGTGCCCCTCGCCGACATGCTCGATAGTACTGCAAAGAAAGAATGATTTATTTTATATCAAATCACGCGAGTCTTAGCATCTCATTATTCCTGATGAAGGCTAGAGCATCTAAGAAACGTCAAGTGAATAAATTTAAGTTGATTAATTTAGAACTCATTTGCAAGATCTGTTAACCTAGTGAACAGATTCTGGAGTTATCAGTCAGTGGAAATACATTTATGGCAGCTGCAGCACTTTGCTGAGCACTTTGGCTGAGCCAGGCACTCTTAAGTAATTGAGTCTAGCTTCAACCACTTCAAATTCCTCCAAGCAACTGGGCAGTGAGTGAATTGACAAAATTCCTTACCCACTACTAGTATACAGTATGTGTAAGACAGTCACCAGTTACTACGATTGACAGGTGACCTGTTTATGCCACCATGATTGACAGGTGACCTGTTTATGCCACCATGATTGACAGGTGACCTGTTTATGCCACCATGATTGACAGGTGACCTGTTTATGCCACCATGATTGACAGGTGACCTGTTTATGCCACCATGATTGACAGGTGACCTGTTTATGCCACCATGATTGACAGGTGACCTGTTTATGCCACCATGATCGACAGGTGACCTGTTTATGCCACCATGATCGACAGGTGACCTGTTTATGCCACCATGATTGACAGGTGACCTGTTTATGCCACCATGATTGACAGGTGACCTGTTTATGCCACCATGATGATTGACAGGTGACCTGTTTATGCCACCATGATTGACAGGTGACCTGTTTATGCCACCATGATGATTGACAGGTGACCTGTTTATGCCACCATGATTGACAGGTGACCTGTTTATGCCACCATGATTGACAGGTGACCTGTTTATGCCACCATGATTGACAGGTGACCTGTTTATGCCACCATGATTGACAGGTGACCTGTTTATGCCACCATGATTGACAGGTGACCTGTTTATGCCACCATGATTGACAGGTGACCTGTTTATGCCACCATGATTGACAGGTGACCTGTTTATGCCACCATGATTGACAGGTGACCTGTTTATGCCACCATGATTGACAGTTGTAACTAGATGTTGAGGAAAGTAGCAAGCAAATAAAAGACAACTTGTATGAGCTTTTTCATTTCATTGCGTCCCACGAGGGAGGGGAAAACGAGGGAGGGGAAAACAGGTAAAGGTCGTTACATCTGCCCTCTTGACCAAAAAAAAATGGGGTAAATGAAAGTTAAATGATCACAAATTAGAGAAACTAATTTTTGTCAAAGACTAATCTCACTATGTAATCTATAATAATACCACCAACAATCCCAGTACTAGATCAGTCCTTGACATAGTCTTGCATCTTGACCGGGAGTTGTCTGTGTACACGTAGATTGACAAGGTTCTGGTAGTGCTACAGCAGGTGGTGGAGAGGGCTGCAGAGCTGGCATCGGCTGGTTGCACACAGGAGTGGTGTGCTTGACAGGAGTCATGTGAGAAGGAGGTTATTCAGCTGTAAGCTAAGGCTCAGGGTGCTCTATATACTCATAGGGCTGATCAATGTTATCATAGTGAATGTGACCCCAGTTGCAACGGTAAGTAGTGGCACCAGCTGTGACATCATAGGAGCGTGGTGCAACCTGCTGCTCACACCTTCCACGGGTCCAGGTAGAGCTCCCAGGAAGCCTCATGTGGACAGGATCACCTGCTGCTGCTCAGAAAGAGATTTAGCTGACCCATCATAATGATCCTTCTGCTTGTCCTTGAGTATTCTCATAGCAGTCAGATCCCTAGTAGTGCCATATCTAGGACTTAGTGTCCTTGAGTGTTCTCATAGCAGTCAGATCCCTTGTAGTGCCATATCTAGGACTTAGTGTCCTTGAGTGTTCTCATAGCAGTCAGATCCCTAGTAGTGCCATATCTAGGACTTAGTGTCCTTGAGTGTTCTCATAGCAGTCAGATCCCTAGTAGTGCCATATCTAGGACTTAGTGTCCTTGAGTGTTCTCATAGCAGTCAGATCCCTAGTAGTGCCATATCTAGGACTTAAGTGTCCTTGAGTGTTCCCATAGCAGTCAGATCCCTAGTAGTGCCATATCTAGGACTTAGTGTCCTTGAGTGTTCTCATAGCAGTCAGATCCCTAGTAGTGCCATATCTAGGACTTAGTGTCCTTGAGTGTTCTCATAGCAGCCAGATCCCTAGTAGTGCCATATCTAGGACTTAGTGTCCTTGAGTGTTCTCATAGCAGTCAGATCCCTAGTAGTGCCATATCTAGGACTTAGTGTCCTTGAGTGTTCTCATAGCAGTCAGATCCCTAGTAGTGCCATATCTAGGACTTAGTGTCCTTGAGTGTTCTCATAGCAGTCAGATCCCTAGTAGTGCCATATCTAGGACTTAGTGTCCTTGAGTGTTCTCATAGCAGTCAGATCCCTAGTAGTGCCATATCTAGGACTTAGTGTCCTTGAGTGTTCTCATAGCAGTCAGATCCCTAGTAGTGCCATATCTAGGACTTAGTGTCCTTGAGTGTTCTCATAGCAGTCAGATCCCTAGTAGTGCATATCTAGGACTTAGTGTCCTTGAGTGTTCTCATAGCAGTCAGATCCCTAGTAGTGCCATATCTAGGACTTAGTGTCCTTGAGCGTTCTCATAGCAGTCAGATCCCTAGTAGTGCCATACCTAGGACTTAGTGTCCTTGAGTGTTCCCATAGCAGTCAGATCCCTAGTAGTGCCATATCTAGGACTTAGTGTCCTTGAGTGTTCTCATGGCAGTCAGATCCCTAGTAGTGCCATACCTAGGACTTAGTGTCCTTGAGTGTTCTCATAGCAGTCAGATCCCTAGTAGTGCCATATCTAGGACTTAAGGCCTGTCCACACTGCACACTGGAGTCGACTTAAGTCGTTTCATAAGTGTTTCTGCGCGTCCACACTGCAATCCACACTGCAAAAAACAAGTCGACTTGAACTTCGAGTCGACTTTAAACGACTACGTTTTGAGCCAACGAAATAGGTGACTTGAGACGGATGTAAACGTTTTCAAAAACGTAGAAATTGATAAATATTGCGCATCATATAGAACACTTTTTATTGCTCAAGCTCGCAAGATGGCTGGAGGTTGGGAGGTTGATCAAACTAAGGCTCTGGTCAGTATCTGGGCGCAGGAGGGCGTGCAGAAGGAATTGGACGGGGCGAAACGTAATAGGACGGTATATGAGCGCGTTGCTCAGCAGTTGGCAGTACTTGGGATCAAAGGATGTGGCAGCAGTTTCGGTCGAAGATTAAGAACGTAACCTTCAAGTATAGAAAGGCTATCTAGCTACTGTCGCTATTTGTAAGCCTGCCTTTTTATATATTTTGAATGGTAGCTTCATATCCAGTCAAGCTGTAGAAAAATCTCTATGGCATGCAGCTATTAAACTAGCTAGCTATGTAGCTTTTACTGCTTTTACATTTTTGGTAGCTATAGCGAGCTAGCAAGGTGTACAAGTAGCTAGCTAGCTATAGCTAGATAACTGACCCTTGTAGCCTCTGCCTGTGTATCTCAAATAAAACTGATCTTGCATGGGCCTTCCTTGCCATTAATACTCTCCTTCTCCTTCTCTGAACAGCATGAGACTTCATCAGCCATAGATAGGCCATCATCCACACGAAAAAAAGAAGAACTCGATTCGCATTCACCATAGCCAACAGTTAGGTTTCGCGCATGCGTGAAATTTTTGCCGACCGTGGGCGGTCCCGTGCAGGTGACTTCGCTGTTCATTTCTGTAGTGTGGACGCACGCAAAACGACTAAGTCGTTTTGCAACGGAAACGACTCAGAAAACAATTTGAAACGTTTCCATTTTTGTGTAGTGTGGACAGGCCTTTAGTGTCCTTGAGCATTCTCATAGCAGTCAGATCCCTAGTAGTGCCATATCTAGACTTAGTGGTCAGATCCCTAGTAGTGCATATCTAGGACTTAGTGTCCTTGAGTGTTCTCATAGCAGCCAGATCCCTAGTAGTGTCATATCTAGGACTTAGTGTCCTTGAGCATTCTCATAGCAGCCAGATCCCTAGTAGTGTCATATCTAGGACTTAGTGTCCTTGAGCATTCTCATAGCAGTCAGATCCCTAGTAGTGCCATATCTAGGACTTAGTGTCCTTGAGTGTTCTCATAGCAGTCAGATCCCTAGTAGTGTCATATCTAGGACTTAGTGTCCTTGAGTGTTCTCATAGCAGTCAGATCCCTAGTAGTGCCATACCTAGGACTTGTGTCCTTGAGTGTTCTCATAGCAGTCAGATCCCTAGTAGTGTCATATCTAGGACTTAGTGTCCTTGAGTGTTCTCATAGCAGTCAGATCCCTAGTAGTGCCATATCTAGGACTTAGTGTCCTTGAGTGTTCTCATAGCAGTCAGATCCCTAGTAGTGCCATACCTAGGACTTAGTGTCCTTGAGCATTCTCATAGCAGCCAGATCCCTTAGTAGTGTCATATCTAGGACTTAGTGGTCAGATCCCTAAGTAGTAGTGCACTTAGTGTCCTTGAGTGTTCTCATAGCAGCCAGATCCCTAGTAGTGTCATATCTAGGACTTAGTGTCCTTGAGCATTCTCATAGCAGTCAGATCCCTAGTAGTGTCATATCTTCTGAGCATGTCCACTCAGCATCCTCAAGAAGTAATTGTCTGAGGAGGAGCATCATATCAGACAAAACATGGCACAAACCTAGCCAGGCACTGATGCCCAACAGCCTCTGTACAGCAGGGGTGAACCTTCAGGTCCTTGTCCATAGCAACATGTCTGATGAAAGGATCCTCTGATTTTCTGTGTTGAGAGTGATGTGACGCTCTTCACAGCGCTCAATGCATGCAATGAGGTGTCTGTCATGGTCTGCAATCACTCCAGGCAGACTATTACCATCACCAACAACACAGAAGTCACCAGCAATCACCTCAATTCCCAGGCAGGCCTTCGATGAACTCGTGCATCTTCCGCTGGAAGACCTCAGGGGCACTGTTGGATACCGAATGGCCATCTGTAGCATCCAAGAGGTGTGTGGAAGGTCGCCAGAAAAGACGATGCCTGGTCGAGTACTCTTTGCACCATGCAGCCTCTGGTGGCGATGTCCTCGATTGTAGGTAGAGGGTAGTGCTCAGGTGCACAACCTTGTTCAAGTCCTTAGGGGCCAAGCAGATGGGGAGCTTGCCGTTCTTCTTGGGCACCACCACCAATGATGAGACCCACGGTATAGGCCCTATGACAGGCACCAGCACGTCCTGCTGCGCACCAGATCCTCCAGAGCATCCTTGATCTTGTCCCTCAGTGCGACTTGTACACGTCGCGGAGCATGCTGTACAGGTGTCATGGCAGGATCCAGTCTGATCTGATATTCACCACCCAGCTTGCCAGCAGTAGCAGAGAACAGCAGTGGATATTTGTTGATGATCTGTGCTTTACTGAGTGCACTCCCACTCCTCACAGCACACACAGTAGCACCAGTAATGTCAGGCTTCTGCTGTGCATCACAGTCCAGGATATGCACGAATCCCATTCCAAGGCATGCTTTACGACCAAGCAGTGGACGAGATGTAGGAACATGGGAATCAACACATGTCCAACTGTAGGGGTCTTCGCACCACCATAAGAGATGATGGATGAGCCACTTGGGTCAACGTGCTCCAGTGATGTGTCACCCGTGGCCTTGATGTAGGCATGAAAGTGGCACCACATTACACTGTGCGCCCGTATCTAGCTGGAACCTCGTATAGTTACTAGTACTCTGTACCTTCAATGTGACTAGCTGGGAGTCATCAACGGCTGAAACTTCAGTTACATTAAACACGAGGTCTCCATCAGTGGGGCACTGCTCGGCAGCACGGACAAACTTCTTCATGTGTGTTCCACCAGACTGACATTGATGTGCAAAGTGATTCACATTAGCACTTGCAACAATTCTTACCCCAGGCTGGACAAGACTCCTTCTCCATCACGTGATGTCCATCGCAGAACTTGGAATTTTGATCCCAGCTGTGCTAGGCTCCTCTGCAGCCTTGCACTTGTCACATACTTGCCTCCTCACCACACTCACAGACATATCAGCACTACCACCCAGCACCTTGAGCTGTCTCAACAGCATGACAGAGTTCAAGTGTTCTCTGTTTAATGTCAGTGAACCTTCACGAAGAAGTCGTTCCCTTACTTTGGGATGCCAAACACTATCCTGTCCCTATGCAACTCATCCAGTCAAAATCACACTTGCTAGATAGCTGACACAGAGCGGTCACAATGCTCAAAGGTCTCACCAGCTTCCTGCACCCTCATGTTGAACTTATAACGCTCAAATGGAATGTTCCTCCTTACACAACAATACTGTTGGAAGCCCTCCAGGATGGGCTGTATCTGCTGTTTGTCAGCGTTGTTCTGCCACTCAAACGTGGCAAAGACGCGATTTGCATCAGTGCCAATCAGATTTAGTAAAGGAGTCACCTGTATATTCTCATCCTTCTTGTTCAGCTCCGTAGCTAGGCTGTAGTTGTCCCATGTTATCCTCCATTCCTCCCAGAGACAGCAGAGTCATGGATCGACAGAGGATCTGGAGCCGGCAGAAACTTGACAGCCATTTTGAAACGCTTTGACTAATCGTCCTAAACCACACCAGTTGAGAGTAACTGGTCATTCAGCAATTACTGGGTGGAGATAATGACAGGGACACTCCAGCTGCCTCCATGTAACGAGTTGTTGAGGAAAGTAGCACACAAATAAAAGACAACTTGTATGAGCTTTTTATTTCATTGCATCCCACGAGGGAGGGAGAAGCAGGTAAAGGTCATTACTATAGGTGACCTGTTCAAACACCATGACTGACAGGTGACCTGTTCAAACACCATGACTGACAGGTGACCTGTTCAAACACCATGACTGACAGGTGACCTGTTCATACCACCATGACTATCAGGTGACCTGTTCAAACACCATGACTGACCGGTGATCTGTTCAAACACCATGACTGACAGGTGACCTGTTCAAACACCATGACTGACAAGTGACCTGTTCAAACACCATGACTGACAGGTGATCTGTTCAAACACCATGACTGACAGGTGACCTGTTCAAACACCATGACTGACAAGTGACCTGTTCAAACACCATGACTGACAAGTGACCTGTTCAAACACCATGAACTGACAAGTGACCTGTTCAAACACCATGACTGACAGGTGACCTGTTCAAACACCATGAGACTGACAAGTGACCTGTTCAAACACCATGACTGACAGGTGACCTGTTCAAACACCATGACTATCAGGTGACCTGTTCAAACACCATGACTGACAAGTGACTTGTTCAAACACCATGACTGACAGGTGACCTGTTCGAACACCATGACTGACAGGTGACCTGTTCAAACACCATGACTGGCAGGTGACCTGTTCATACCCTGCCAGGTGACCTGTTCACACCACCATAACTGAGAGGTGACCTGTTCATGGGCAACCCATATTGTTATGATGGAGACAAACATAAAATAGATGTAGCAACTGTTGGGATGTGCAGCACAATGCAAACCTCTCAACTCCTAGAGTTCCTTCGTGCAAAAAAACAAAAAAAACAGGTCACATGTTCTAAACACGATCAGGAAGTGTGTAAAGACAAACACACTCCAATGATTGGTTCACACCAAGTCATGCGACCTTTGTGTCACAGCATCATTTTCACCCCTGAATTACAAACTCCACCCATTATGTATGCACCTCTAACCCCTGTAGGATATGTGAGATGGCATGCCATATAATAGGGCTCCTCCACAATCAATCTTGCATTACTCATCTCTTCCATCGTGGAGACAGGTTGTTGCTGAAACACAACTAGAGCACACACCGACTGACGTGTTGCAAACAAGACCTGAATAGAAATTGAGTCTATTCAAGCAATACAACACCTTACCACAATCATAGTGCCGTAAAAATGACGTTGCAGCTAGTGGGTGTGGCACATTGTGAACCAAGTTAATTATCCACCTCACATTTGAATCTTTTTATCTTTAAGATCACGTGGAGTACCTGTAGCAAGCACCCACCACTCTGAATCCTGTATCTAGGATTAGGCTGGGTACATGTAGCAAGCAACCACCCTCGCTGAATCTTGTAATCTAGGATTATAGCAAGCACCCACCACTCTGAATCCTGTATCATGGATTAGGATGGCTAGCACCCGCCACTCTGAATCCTGTATCTAGGATTAGGCTGGGTACATGTAGCAAGCACCCACCACCACTCTGAATCCTGTATCTAGGATTAGGATGGCTAGCACCCGCCACTCTGAATCCTGTATCTAGGATTAGGCTGGCTACATGTAGCAAGCACCCACCACTCTGAATCCTGTATCATGGATTAGGCTGGCTACATGTAGCAAGCAACCACCCTCACTGAATCTTGTAATCTAGGATTAGGCTGGCTACATGAAGCAAGCATCCAGAGATATGATTTTTGTACCAGAAGTGGAACAGAGACAAGAGAAAGATGGTATGAATGAATGTCCATTTGCCGATTTGCAAATGACTTGGGAGTTTTTAGTGAGCCTGAATGGTAAGAACAACAACAGGTGAAGCACTGGGCAGACATTAGTAACTCCTTCCCAAGAGCTGATTCCAAACCTTCAATTAAGCTCCATGGAGATCACATGGTCACTGTAATCACATGTGAATGCAGTTAAAAATAAAGAAGCAGATTAACATAATTTAGAGTTGTTCAGGATAGTGCCTACAGAGCTGGTTTGGAGAAGATAAATTAAGAACCTAGAAGTTAGGAACCAATGTATGGGAGAAGTTAACAACCCTATGTATGGGAGAAGTTAAGAACCAATGTATGGGAGAAGTTAAGAACCTATGCATGGGCGAAGTTATGCATGGGAGAAGTTAAGAACCTATGCATGGGAGAAGTTAAGAACCTATGCATGGAAGAAGTTAAGAACCTATGCATTGGAAAAGTTAAGAACCTATGCATGGGAGAAGTTAAGAACCAATGTATGGAAGAAGTTAAAAACCAATGCATGGGAGAAGTTAAGAACCTATGCATGGGAGAAGTTAAGAACCTATGCATGGGAGAAGTTAAGAACCAATGCATGGGAGAAGTTAAGAACCAATGTATGGGAGAAGTTAAGAACCTATGCATGGAAGAAGTTAAGAACCTATGCATGGGAGAAGTTAAGAACCTATGCATGGGAGAAGTTAAGAACCAATGCATGGAAGAAGTTAAGAACCAATGCATGGGAGAAGTTAAGAACCAATGCATGGGAAAGAACCAATGCATGGAAGAAGTTAAGAACCTATGCATGGGAGAAGTTAAGAACCAATGTATGGGAGAAGTTAAGAACCAATGTATGGGAGAAGTTAAGAACCAATGTATGGGAGAAGTTAAGAACCATGTGTTGGCATTGTGTCTCCCTACCTATTGTGCATAACTAATAAACGTATCTCTATAGCTGTTCATTTCACCACACCCATCATACTCTAATAACCACAAATATGTGTACAAGAAAATCATTGTTGTGTGGAACTACCAGCCATGTATGACACATGCCACTACCAGCCATGTATGTATGACACATGCCACTACCAGCCATGTATGACACATGCCACTACCAGCCATGTATGACACATGCCTGGCCACTACCAGCCATGTATGACACATGCCACTACCAGCCATGTATGACACATGCCACTACCAGCCATGTATGACACATGCCACTACCAGCCATGTATGACACATGCCTGGCCACTACCAGCCATGTATGACACATGCCACTACCAGCCATGTATGACACATGCCACTACCAGCCATGTATGACACATGCCACTACCAGCCATGTATGACACATGCCACTACCAGCCATGTATGACACATGCCACTACCAGCCATGTATGACACATGCCACTACCAGCCATGTATGGCACATGCCACTACAAGCCATGTATGACACATGCCACTACCAGCCATGTATGACACATGCCACTACCAGCCATGTATGACACATGCCACTACCAGCCATGTATGACACATGCCACTACCAGCCATGTATGGCACATGCCACTACAAGCCATGTATGACACATGCCACTACCACATGTATGACACATGCCACTACCAGCCATGTATGACACATGCCACTACCAGCCATGTATGACACATGCCACTACCAGCCATGTATGGCACATGCCACTACAAGCCATGTATGACACATGCCACTACCAGCCATGTATGACACATGCCACTACCAGCCATGTATGACACATGCCACTACCAGCCATGTATGACACATGCCACTACCAGCCATGTATGGCACATGCCACTACAAGCCATGTATGACACATGCCACTACCACATGTACACTGTATGACACATGCCACTACCAGCCATGTATGACACATGCCACTACCAGCCATGTATGACACATGCCACTACCAGCCATGTATGACACATGCCACTACCAGCCATGTATGACACATGCCACTACCAGCCATGTATGACACATGCCACTACCAGCCATGTACGACACATGCCACTACCAGCCATGTATGACACATGCCACTACCAGCCATGTATGACACATGCCACTACCACATGTACACTGTATGACACATGCCACTACCAGCCATGTATGACACATGCCACTACCAGCCATGTATGACACATGCCACTACCAGCCATGTATGACACATGCCACTACCAGCCATGTATGGCACATGCCACTACCAGCCATGTATGACACATGCCACTACCACATGTATGACACATGCCACTACCAGCCATGTATGACACATGCCACTACCAGCCATGTATGACACATGCCACTACCAGCCATGTATGGCACACATGCCACTACCAGCCATGTGTGGCACATGCCACTACCAGCCATGTATGACACATGCCTCAACAACTCCTGCATCTCAGCATTGGAGTCCTATTATTAAGACTGCATGACTTCCTTGCTTAGCATGCATATATATTCCTCTCTTCCTCCTCCTCCTCTAACTTAAAGCACTCAAGAGGATCATGACAGCAATATTATCTTATTGCATTGTTGGGCACAAATTATTAAGGTTCAAGGTTACCCTCAGAGGTGTTGGTACCCTCAGAGGTGTTGGTACCCTCAGAGGTGTTGGTACCCTCAGAGGTGTTGGTACCCTCAGGGATGTTGGCACCCTCAGAGGTGTGAATACCCCTCAGAAGAATTAAATGTTAGGACTCTCAGAAGGAAGGTGGTACCCTCAGAAATGTTTTAGCACCCTCAGAGGTGTTGGTAACCTCAGAACGGTTAATGTAATAGCAGGGGAGGGGGGAGGGGTTTATCCTCAAAAGGTCAAGTACCGTAAATGCTGGAAGGTAGGTACTGTAGACCCCTCACAGCCAAACTCTGTACCTATAAGTGAAATTTCTGTTGGTATACAAGTAGATGGTACATGATTGTGTTCAGGAAATAAGTGCTGCCTTATTAAGTTTGCCTGTCTCACAACAGCTCAAGTGGAAGATACACAGAGAAGGAAGGTTAGGCAAAGTCTTGATATTACTTGCAGTTGCACTAACAGACTACTGCAATTGTTGTTTTGGTTAGGGCAGGATAAGTGAGGGCAGGAAGTCAGGGCAGGAAGTCAGGGCAGGAAGTGAGGGCAGGATAAGTGAGGGCAGGATAAGTGAGGGCGGGATAAGTGAGGGCAGGACAAGTGAGGGCGGGATAAGTGAGGGCAGGATAAGTGAGGGTAGGATAAGTGAGGGCGGGATAAGTGAGGGCAGGACAAGTGAGGGCGGGATAAGTGAGGGCAGGATAAGTGAGGGCAGGATAAGTGAGGGCGGGATAAGTGAGGGCAGGACAAGTGAGGGCAGGAAGTGAGGGCAGGAAGTGAGGGCAGGATAAGTGAGGGCACATACAAGCGTCTACTATATTTTCTCAGAAAGGCTGGTACCTCATTAATCCCTCGCAAGTGATGTTCAGGAGAGTTTGGACAAGATCAGGGTTCAGGGAAGTTTAGTATTCAGGACAGTTTTGAACAAACAGGGTTCAGAACAGTTTGGAGTTCAAGACAGTTTGAAGATCCAAGGTGGTTTGGACAACATTCCTTTACAAAAATGAAAACAAAAACACTCTCTACCATCCTAACCTGACAAGCTGCCCTACTCTCCTAACCTGACAAGCTGCCCTACTCTCCTAACCTGACAAGCTGCCCTACCCTCCTAACCTGACAAGCTGCCCTACTCTCCTAACCTGACAAGCTGCCTTACCATCCTAACCTGACTAGCTGCCCTACCATCCTAACCTGACAAGCTTCCCTACTCTCCTAACCTGACAAGCTGCCCTACCATCCTAACCTGACAAGCTGCCCTACTCTCCTAACCTGACAAGCTGCCCTACTCTCCTAACCTGACAAGCTGCCCTACTCTCCTAACCTGACAAGCTGCCCTACCCTCCTAACCTGACAAGCTTCCCTACCATCCTAACCTGACAAGCTGCCTTACCATCCTAACCTGACTAGCTGCCCTACCATCCTAACGTGACAAGCTGCCCTACCCTCCTAACCTGACAAGCTGCCCTACCCTCCTAACCTGACAAGCTGCCTTACCCTCCTAACCTGACAAGCTGCCCTACTCTCCTAACCTGACAAGCTTCCCTACCATCCTAACCTGACAAGCTGCCGCTGTATCTCTCTGTAGCTCCTCTTGCCCAACTCACTGTAGAGTTCAGTGGTGGGATACAGACCAGCAGCACCTCCATCAGGATTCTGAAATCATGAAGTCAACACCACACAATCACCGAGGTTCATCACTCACTAGCTACGAACACAAAGGACTCGTCAAGACACACCTTTAGTCTGGGAAATAAATGTGTACATATCATATGTGAACTATATGTACCTTCTGCTTGTGGGGGTGCTTCAGTTTGGAATAGATGGAGTCAACAGTCCCTTCAAAGTCCTCTCTCTCCGACTAAGTGTTGCATCACGAGAATGAATAACTTTACAAACATTCCAACCAAACTCTTCTCAATTAGGTAAATTAATCCATCCAATATTACAAAATATGGAATAGCCCCACACACCAGTCCCATCCCATGGTTCCTATTGACCCATCATACGCCACTGAAGTGTGCATGAGGAGGGAGTGCGCTGCCTCTGCTGCTTGCACCCTTCAAATTGGCAGATGGCAACAAAAACAAACACACACGAAAACCAATGCTCATAAATAGGGCAACTCACACCAGTCTCTTCTTAGCTGCCTGAATGTGACTTCAGCCGATATTAGCTCTACAATGACTCCAAGCATGCCCTGAATGCTTCGCTAAGGTAGTATACCCCAGCACTAAAATAAAAACTTAACAAAGTGTGCAAAGAAAATTGAAATACGACGATCTGTTTCTGCCTATGATCTCCTTCCCCCCCCCACAACTTGCGTACGATAGGCACCATAGGACTCCAAAATGTCCTTTAGTGGACACCCAGTTATTCGACTGCAGAATAAAGTTGGTAAGGATCTTCGAGTGGTTTTCTTTGCTGGTGCAATCAAGCTAATGCACATGCTGTATTCCAAGCAGGGTGGATGACTCACGTTCGTTCTGCCATTTGGCTAATGGAGTTCTTGCCCCTGGAAAACTGTTACAAAGTCCTTGAAGGAGGCTGAGCTAATCCTCTACCAAAACATCTGTTTGTTTGGTGGAGTTCTCCAGTGCAACTCTGATCCCTTGAAGCTGAACCCACATGGGTGCAGTCAACAAAAGCAACAAGACCTGGCACATGCTGATATTTGTGTAATCAATAAATAAACATTTTTTTAAAAGCCCTTGAGACCCTGAAGCTCACACCTGGCGCAGTGCCAGTGAGTCTACTATAATACGTATTCTAAAAACAAAAAAAATCACCACAAACAACAGCTTGAGGTACTCTCGTCTACTCCCTCAGCACACAACAGCTTGAGGCACACTCGTCTGCTCCCTCAGCACACAACAGCTTGAGGCACTCTCGTCTGTCCATCAGCACACAACAGCTTGAGGCACTCTCGTCTGCTCCCTCAGCACACAACAGCTTGAGGCACTCTCGTCTGTCCATCAGCACACAACAGCTTGAGGCACTCTCGTCTGCTCCCTCACCACACAACAGCTTGAGGCACTCTCGTCTGCTCCATCAGCACACAACAGCTTGAGGCACTCTCGTCTGCTCCCTCAGCTCACGTGACCATGCACACAATAATCTGAGGCATTTTTGTCTGCTCCCTCAGCACACGTGTCTAATTGTTTATATCGCCAAGTCCAACGCATGCAGGAAGTGATTCCAGTTTCTCTGTGAGGAAGTGGTTAAATGTTTATCGTGTGGCTAAGTATCTACTACATATCACCATCTTATGTTCCTGCAATATATATATATATAATAAACAAAGATAAAGCATAATAATAATAATATTAATAATAAATATAAATATAATATTAATAATAAATATAAATATAATAATAATAATAATAATAATATAATAATAATAATAAATATAATAATAATAATAATAATAATAATAATAATAATAATAATAATAATAATAATAATAATAATAATGACATCATCAAAATTCTGTAACTGATCACAGAAAAACTCCTCTCAATGCGCAGACAACAAGTTCCTCCTAAAAAAAAAAACATTGACACCTTATCTGTCCATCACCCATCTCCCATTTCACCTCATATATACATACCATCTCTCATCTCAGTTCCTCAGTGTCCCTGATGATTGCCTACACATGAAACTATAGTAGGCCCAGCCAAGTACAAAACTCTCACAATAACAAAACTCTCACAATAATAATAATAATAACAACAATAATAACAACAATAGTAACAATTTACAACAACAACAAGAACAATAAAAATAATAATATATATATATTATGTATTTTTCCATTTTCCCTGACAAAGACTAAAGCACATGACCCAAACCTGATAATCTACGTTATTTTTAATCTATGCTATTATTAATCTACGCTATTTTAATACTAGTAATAACAATTAAAATAATACACCTGAGATCTTGTAGGTATTTAGCAACGCTCAATATGGCGGGGCGGGTCTGTTCAATACACCTAGCTCTCTGCCAGCGTAAACATTCCCAACGTAACTTTCACATCATACTGCATAAACAGACCTACATGGTCGACAGAGATGGTGTTGCGCTCTAGTGCCACCACAAGCTATTAGTCTCAACAGTAGTCTCAACAGTAGAATGCTTGCTTGCCACTGAAGCTTGACCCTGGAACCACTTTAGGAGAGAGGGGGGGGGGGGTGGAGGGCTTATCCACATTCCAATGTTCCCTAGGGTAATCAACAGGTTGGTCATGGTGGTCCAGTTCCCAAACCATACTGCCAACCACAAAACCTTGTTCACTTATGAATTGACTAGTTTTCACAACTTCCTTGCATAGGCAACATTCCTGGGGTATTTGTATTCATTGATAGCTTTTGAGCTATCAAGTATTGCTTCCCCATGTGACTCATCAATAACAGATAGGTGCTGGATTAGACTTCAGCTAGGAGAGGCCCAGGGCAGTGTCCAGGATCAGGGCAAGGCCAGTAGCTAGGGCTAGGGCAATGTCTAGAGCAATCAATGTAATATGCTTAGATGTCATCATAATGATGTGATGATGTTGGGATTCTTGTTACATCCCTATGCTATGGTGAACCAGGCAAATTACCACCACACTGTTTGGCAACCAATTACCACGACTGTAAGCTAGGCAATCAGTTTGCAAGCCAATTATAACCAGACTGTTGGCAAAGTAATTAGTTGGCAAAGCAATTACCACCACACAGTTGGCAACCAATTATCACCTGTGTGTTGGCAAGGTAATTAAACCAGACCAGTTGGCAAGCCAGACTGTTGCCTAAGTAATTAAGCCAGATGTTGGCAAGGCAATTACCACCAGATCTGTTGGCAAGGCAAGTAACTACATTCTTATTTAATATAAAGTGCAAATTTGTGAGTTTATGTGTTAGCTTATAGCTAGGACCCCATGGGCCAATCCAGACCAAACCTTGATGGTCTATGAAGCCCCCCCAAAGTTTGATCATGCTTTTGGGGGGAATAGAAGAAGTAACTCCGATTGGTTACTTATGGACATCCATTCCAAAAAGCAAATATTTTGGCTTAAAACCATCCTTGGGAGAATGGACCCTAAAGGCCCCACACCAAGTTTGATCTGGATTGGCCCATGGGTCCCAAGTTATATAATACACATACACACATGAATGCTGCAAAAAGTGCAGGGAAATTCTCTATTTCTCCCCACACCCTCCCCCCGTTTATCCCTCCCCACTGGGAGTGGAGCACACAAATAAACAGAACAATGTATCCATGATCAATACTTGTGTCCCTTCTTTTGTTTGTCTCGGCAATACCGGTTCCCCTGCTATTAAATACATTATCTATCCATCACACGGTAGGAGTGTGTGCATGCATGCATACGTAGTCAAAACATTAGCTGTGCTATCTTCAATGCAGTTTCTTCCAAATGTCGGCAGTTGAAGAGTTATAAGAAGGTAAGAATTGTGCAGAGTAGGAGCTACTCTCAGACACATAATAAGCAGATCTGTGAAGAGGAATTTATCTTTGGTGGTCTAAAAAGAAGCAGTTCTGTGTTGGTGTGTTGCAGCTGTAATGAAGCCGATAGAGCAGTGCATTTTCTATTGGCAAACTGTCAGTGGTCTCTCTTGGAAGACTATTTCTACTGTTTGCTTAGAATTCACACTGAGATAATAGACAGTAGATCTGAAAAATAAGAGTTGCTTGCATATCTATGCACGCAAGGAGAGTTCTGAGATAATAGACAGTAGATCTGAAGAATGAGAGGTGCTTGTGTGATGTATCTATGCACGCAAGGAGAGTTCTGAGATAATAGACAGAAGATCTGAAGAATGAGAGGTGCTTGTGTGATGTATCTATGCACGCAAGGAGAGTTCTGCAGGAAAGAAAAATTATGGGATGTGTACATCCAAGTGTGTATGTGTGTGCTGGCTATGTATGTGTGTGCTAGTGTATGTATGTGTTTGTATGTGTGTGTATGTGTGTGCTAGTTATGCATGTATGTGTGTATGTGTGATTTTGTATGTATGTGTGTGTGCTTGTGAATGTGTGTATATGTGTGTTCTTGTGCGTATGCATGTGCGTGTATTGTGTGTGCTTGTGTATGTGTGATGTGTGCTGTGCGTATGTGGTGTGCTTGCATTACATTACAATCCTATAACACTCAGTCTTCTCTTATATGCCATGCAGGTGCACACTAGTTAGTAATTACCAGCAAAAATTGTAACACTACAAATAAAATACTTCTAGCTGCAAAGTTCCCAGATAAATACCAAGAATATGCTCACAGGAACTCATACTAACTCATACTCCACAGAATATGCTCATAACTCATACTCCACAGAATATGCTCATATGCTCATAGGAACTCATACTCCACAGAATATGCTCATAGGAACTCATACTCCACAGAATGTACTCACAGGAACTCATACTCCACAGAATATGCTCACAGGAACTCATACTCCACAGAATATGCTCACAGGAACTCACACTCTACAGAATATGCTCATAGGAACTCATACTCCACAGAATATGCTCACAGGAACTCACACTCTACAGAATATGCTCACAGAAACTCATACTCCACAGAATATGCTCACAGGAACTCATACTCCACAGAATATGCTCATAGGAACTCATACTCCACAGAATATGCTCACAGCTCACAGGAACTCATACTCCACAGAATATGCTCATAGGAACTCATACTCCACAGAATATGCTCATAGGAACTCATACTCCACAGAATATGCTCATAGGAACTCATACTCCACAGAATATGCTCATAGGAACTCATACTCCACAGAATATGCTCATAGGAACTCATACTCCACAGAATATGCTCACAGGAACTCATACTCCACAGAATATGCTCACAGGAACTCATACTCCACAGAATATGCTCACAGGAACTCATACTCCACAGAATATGCTCACAGGAACTCATACTCCACAGAATATGCTCATAGGAACTCATACTCCACAGAATATGCTCACAGGAACTCATACTCCACAGAATATGCTCACAGGAACTCATACTCCACAGAATATGCTCATAGGAACTCATACTCCACAGAATATGCTCACAGGAACTCATACTCCACAGAATATGCTCACAGGAACTCATACTCCACAGAATATGCTCACAGGAACTCATACTCCACGGAATATGCTCATAGGAAATCATACTCCACAGAATATGCTCACAGGAACTCATACTCCACAGAATATGCTCACAGGAACTCATACTCCACAGAATATGCTCACAGGAACTCATACTCCACAGAATATGCTCACAGGAACTCATACTCCACGGAATATGCTCACAGGAACTCATACTCCACAGAATATGCTCACAGGAACTCATACTCCACAGAATATGCTCACAGGAACTCATACTCCACAGAATATGCTCACAGGAACTCATACTCCACGGAATATGCTCATAGGAAATCATACTCCACAGAATATGCTCACAGGAACTCATACTCCACAGAATATGCTCACAGGAACTCATACTCCACGGAATATGCTCACAGGAACTCATACTCCACAGAATATGCTCACAGGAACTCATACTCCACGGAATATGCTCATAGGAAATCATACTCCACAGAATATGCTCACAGGAACTCATACTCCACAGAATATGCTCACAGGAACTCATACTCCACAGAATATGCTCACAGGAACTCATACTCCACGGAATATGCTCACAGGAACTCATACTCCACAGAATATGCTCATAGGAACTCATACTCCACAGAATATGCTCACAGGAACTCATACTCCACAGAATATGCTCACAGGAACTCATACTCCACAGAATATGCTCACAGGAACTCATGCTCCACGGAATATGCTCATAGGAAATCATACTCCACAGAATATGCTCACAGGAACTCATACTCCACAGAATATGCTCACAGGAACTCATACTCCACAGAATATGCTCACAGGAACTCATACTCCACAGAATATGCTCACAGGAACTCATACTCCACGGAATATGCTCACAGGAACTCATACTCCACAGAATATGCTCACAGGAACTCATACTTTCCACACTCTTCTCAAGATGACGTGTTACAACTAACTTGACTCCCCAATCTATAGACTCATTTGGACCACTTTCATGGCAAAAAGCTCCATTTCTCTTGTTACAGTCTCGTTGTTGGCATCCTCAGCAGCTCCCTGGGCACGTTGGACAAGTGTCTAGGAACATCATGGGCCTTGGGAGGAGTTATCTGTGCCACTAGAAGACACTGGAAAAAAGGACTAGAAGTGCCCTGCAAATAAGCTCATCAGGTAACTATGCACTTCTTGCCTCCATATTTCATGAAATATGTTGCCATGCCAATGAAGCTAATTTTCATGCATGTGCATAACTGATAGTTTTACGACAGACTACCAATTTACAGTGAGGTACTGTAGGGATGCCTAATAGACAACAACGAGAGGGGCTCGTGCGTGAGGTACTGTAGGGATGCCTAATAGACAACAACAAGAGGGGCTCGTGCATTTTGTGAACGAAACACTGAGAGGCATAACAACCTGTAGCTAATATTGACAACATTCTAACTCGTGTTAAATTTTTTGTCGTGCATATGCACCACTTGCTGTGGGCACTACTACCATAGGATCATAATTCAATAGAACATGCTGTCCAGAATATATAACTCAGAGGCTCTCGTAAGAATGACATGCCACGCCACTCAGCTATCTCGATAATCTAGCACCTTCAAACTGCTTGCGCACCACTTGCTACCTTTGAGTGCAACAGGGCGCGCTATCACTTAATAGAGAGCACCCTTGATTTGTGCATGCCTTCGAATAGAGCACGTTGCCAGTAGACGCACGATATTAATACTACACATGCACTTGCCACTATCAATCGATGGTGTGCATTATTTCACTCAAGATGGTCAACAGTGCACAAGCTATTTAAGAGTACAGGGTTATCTGGGTGGGGGGGGGGAGCTGATCTCTACTATGAAAGCCCATGCATCGGAGAGGACTGAGCTCAACTATGAAAGCCCGTGCATCGGAGGGGGCTGAGCTCAACTATGAAATCCCGTGCATCAGAGGGGGCTGAGCTCAACTATGAAAGCCCGTGCATCGGAGGGGGCTGAACTAAACTATGAAAGCCCGTGCATCGGAGGGGGCTGAGCTCAACTATGAAAGCCCGTGCATCGGAGGGGGCTGAACTAAACTATGAAAGCCCTTGCATCAGAGGGGGCTGAGCTCAACTTTGAAAGCCTGTGCATCGGAGGGGGCTGAGCTCAACTATGAAAGCCCGTGCATCGGAGAGGACTGAGCTCAACTATGAAAGCCTGTGCATCGGAGGGGGCTGAGCTCAACTATGAAAGCCCGTGCATCGGAGGGGGCTGAACTAAACTATGAAAGCCCTTGCATCAGAGGGGGCTGAGCTCAACTTTGAAAGCCTGTGCATCAGAGGGGGCTGAGCTCAACTATGAAAGCCGAAAGCCTGTGCATCGGAGGGGGCTGAGCTCAACTATGAAAGCCCGTACATCGGAGGGGGCTGAGCTCAACTATGTATGAAAGCCCATGCATCGGAGGGGGCTGAGCTCAACTATGAAAGCCCGTGCATCGGAGGGGGCTGAGGTCAACTACACCGTGAGGGGATGAGCTATTAAAGCATCGTTTATGGCCACAACCACAGGAGAGAGTGAGAGTGAGGATTTGGCACTCTAGGAAGAGACTTGGAAAGTGGGAAAGTAGTGCCAATGCCCGAGGAAGATTGTGATAATCAAGCTATGGGTATATAATTGGTACATACACTGGGACAAGTAGGAAGTGTCTGGACTCATTAGTTAATGTGAGCAAGACTGAACATTGCATAGCCTTGGTGATGTGAAAGAGATCTTTTTTATAAAGTTTTGCTCTGCTTTAGTATCTTGTACTGTGTGTGAGGCTTGACTTGTACCTCTTCATTAAAGCCCATCTCTGAATTGCCAGCTAGTTAATGTGCTGTGTGTGAGGCTTGACTTGTCCTTCTTCATTAAAGCCCATATGAATTGCCAGCTAGTTAATGTGCTGTGTGTGAGGCTTGACTTGTCCTTCTTCATTAAAGCCCATATGAATTGCCAGCTAGTTAATGTGCTGTGTGTGAGGCTTGACTTGTCCTTCTTCATTAAAGCCCATCTCTGAATTGCCAGCTAGTTAATGTGCTGTGTGTGAGGCTTGACTTGTCCTTCTTCATTAAAGCCCATATGAATTGTCAACTAGTTAATGTGCTGTGTGTGAGTCCTTCTTCATTAAAGCCCATCTCTGAATTGTCAACTAGTTAATGTGCTGTGTGTGAGGCTTGACTTGTCCTTCTTCATTAAAGCCCATATGAATTGCCAGCTAGTTAATGTACTGTGTGTGAGGCTTGACTTGTACCTCTTCATTAAAGCCCATCTCTGAATTGCCAGCTAGTTAATGTGCTGTGTGTGAGGCTTGACTTGTCATTCTTCATTAAAGCCCATATGAATTGCCAGCTAGTTAATGTGCTGTGTGTGAGGCTTGACTTGTCCTTCTTCATTAAAGCCCATCTGAATTGTCAACTAGTTAATGTGCTGTGTGTGAGTCCTTCTTCATTAAAGCCCATCTCTGAATTGTCAACTAGTTAATGTGCTGTGTGTGAGGCTTGACTTGTCCTTCTTCATTAAAGCCCATATGAATTGCCAGCTAGTTAATGTGCTGTGTGTGAGGCTTGACTTGTCCTTCTTCATTAAAGCCCATATGAATTGCCAGCTAGTTAATGTGCTGTGTGTGAGGCTTGACGTGTCCTTCTTCATTAAAGCCCATCTGAATTGTCAACTAGTTAATGTGCTGTGTGTGAGGCTTGACTTGTCCTTCTTCATTAAAGCCCATATGAATTGCCAGCTAGTTAATGTGCTGTGTGTGAGGCTTGACGTGTCCTTCTTCATTAAAGCCCATCTGAATTGTCAACTAGTTAATGTGCTGTGTGTGAGTCCTTCTTCATTAAAGCCCATCTCTGAATTGTCAACTAGTTAATGTGCTGTGTGTGAGGCTTGACTTGTCCTTCTTCATTAAAGCCCATATGAATTGCCAGCTAGTTAATGTGCTGTGTGTGAGGCTTGACGTGTCCTTCTTCATTAAAGCCCATCTGAATTGTCAACTAGTTAATGTGCTGTGTGTGAGGCTTGACTTGTACCTCTTCATTAAAGCCCATCTCTGAATTGCCAGCTAGTTAATCTGCTGTGCGTGAGGCTTGACTTGTCCTTCTTCATTAAAGCCCATATGAATTGCCGCTAGTTAACTAGCTACCTATCCTAGGCTAGCTAGCAGTTTATCATTCATATTGACAGCTTCGATATTTTAAGGCTTGGCTGCTATGCCAGACCTAATGGTATTATGTTGTCCATATGGCCACGATATCAGAAATACCAACTGTATTTCAAGTAATAAAACCTGTGATAAAGGACACTGAATGAGAAGAAACCTTTCAGCAAAGGACAATCTGAAAGTGTCCTTGTACACAATTTACTCTACACATAAAAATAACCACTGAATGGGGACAAATTCTCTATGAAGGACAAAAGGTTCGGTCCCGAGCGCGTCCATTATTCAGAGGCTTCACTGTAAACCAAACAATAAATAAATAATAAATAAATAAATATTAAAAATAAAAATAGACAAAGAGGCAAGCAAATAAGCAAACAGTCTAGTGGCCACACAATGACTGCCATCTCACACCGAGTATGTGTGTGGCGTCTTACAGCTCACGGTGTTAAAGGAGACACTCACAGTAGTCATCTCCGGTGTTTGAGGAAGGCTCACAACACTCCTCCCAGTGTTGGAGCAAGAGCAACCAAGGGTCTTCCTCCTGCTGGTATTCTTAACAACCTCCGTATAGGCAGGAGCAGGTCGGGTCGGCACGATCAATTCACATCTTGAAAGTGATGCCGAACTCATTGTCATCCTCAGAGGCAGATCTGACTTCAAACTAACGGATTCTAATGACGCGGCCATAGTCCTGGCTCGAGGATTGGTTTCGGAGAGCTCCTGATAAAAGTGAATCTCTCCATTTGTCTGGTACGTAGAGGCATAACAATCGCCTTCAATAGCCACACTGGTTTTGGAGTGGAGGATTTCATCTGGCATGGCATAAATGCAGCTGTTGCCGTCACTGCTAGGGACGGGGTTCTCGTGGCACTCAAACCTGAAGTCTACGTATGCAGTGGGGACAAAGTGAGGACATTATAAAGATGACGGAGTGTGGCATTTACCAATGCAATGCAATGAAGCACTACATACAAAATGAATGCAATGAGGATAGACATACATGTAATTAATATCTTCTATTACATGTAAAGTAGTAGTGTCCACTATTTTTATATGGGTTTATGTATGGCCACTTATTTCCCAGGACCTATCCTTTGTGCAGCCTTTAAAAACCACCCAAGGAATGTTTTAGCAATAGATGGATATATTGGAGGAAGTAGCTCTTTTCTTGCTATTTGCGATCGTTGACGTCCATAATGTACACATTTTTCACATTCCCAATGATACCCACCACGCAGCACAGTGAGTGGCAACAACCACCCTGCAAAAAGCAGTCAAAATATTATCCTGAAATCGCCGAGGCAACCCAAACCCAAACATGAATTCCCAAAATCTATGGAAAGCTGTCAAAATTAAGTGTGAACAATTTTCCAATTTGTGAATCACCAATGCAACCAAAACGAAATTAAAAATTGCGTAGTGCTCCATTATCCTCGACGACTAGCCATGGAATAGCAAAGATAGCAAGCTAGAGCAGCGCTCAGGAGAAGCTGCTTGTAAGCAAGAGAATATGATCCTCGACAAGTAATGGCACATGAAATACTAGAGCAGCAGCCTAGGGTGGCCATCAGGAGAAGCTGCACACAGCCAGAGAAGAGAAGAATTGTTATGCATCTTTGTAGCACAGCTACTGGGTGCCTAGACCCTGCTTCATGGGGAGCCAAACTACCATGTTATGAAGACAATAGTAGTTTGACAGTTTTGTGGGCATTTTCAACACCCTCTAAATACTCAATGAACTCTCAATTGACATAACAACATTACAAGAACCTTCTCAATAATCAACTTGAAATTGTACTCACTCGACATTTCGACTGGATGCTCTATTCATCAGGAATAATTCCTGACGAAGGCTAGAGCATCTAGTCGAAACATCAAGAGAATATATACAATTTCAAGTTGATTATTGAGAAGGTTCTTGTAACCATGTAAATAGTTTTCACTCATATCCGGAACTTCTAAGGTTGGATTTTTGAATTTTGAAATTCAACTATGATCAATACGTGCATCACTTCTCCTTGCCCACTGAGGAGATGCCAGGTAACCCTGCCATTACGTTTTCAAGGCTGATGTGCATTCCTAAAAGATTTGCTTTAACAACAGTATGATCTGTTACCTATACTCCTGTTGTTTGTCCTGCCATTGCTGCTACTATACTCCTGTCGTTTGTCCTGCCATTGCTGTTACTATACTCCTGTTGTTTGTCCTGCCATTGCTGTTACTATACTCCTGTTGTTTGTCCTGCCATTGCTGTTACTATACTCCTGTTGTTTGTCCTGCCATTGCTGTTATCTATACTCCTGTTGTTTGTCCTGCCATTGCTGTTATCTATACTCTTGTTGTTTGTCCTGCCATTGCTGCTACTATACTCCTGTTGTTTGTCCTGCCATTGCCGTTATCTATACTCTTGTTGTTTGTCCTGCCATTGCTGTTATCTATACTCCTGTTGTTTGTCCTGCCATTGCTGTTACTATACTCCTGTTGTTTGTCCTGCCATTGCTGCTACTATACTCCTGTTGTTTGTCCTGCCATTGCTGTTACTATACTCCTGTTGTTTGTCCTGCCATTGCTGTTACTATACTCCTGTTGTTTGTCCTGCCATTGCCGTTATCTATACTCTTGTTGTTTGTCCTGCCATTGCTGTTATCTATACTCTTGTTGTTTGTCCTACCATTGCTGTTACCTATACTCCTGTTGTTTGTCCTGCCATTGCTGTTACCTATACTCCTGTTGTTTGTCCTGCCATTGCTGTTACCTATACTCCTGTTGTTTGTCCTGCCATTGCTGCATACGTAGGAGCATCACGGGTGATCCTGACAAAACCTTGTGTTGTGTTTAAGGACCACCCAAAGAAGGCTTTTAAGACAACATTTCCTTGATTTTGCATTTTTGCAACAGAGGAAGTAGCTGATATTTGAGTCCATCATGGACCTGGATTTTGCATTATGAAATCCACACTGTGACAATACATCATACAATAACTTTCTCGATAATCAACTTAAATTGTACTCACATGACCTTTCAGCTAGATGCTCCAGCCTTCATCAGGAACAACATCACATGAGCATCTAGCCGAAACGTCGTGCGAGTAAAATTTAAGTTTATTTATTGAGAAAGCTATTCTCTCTACACCGTGTCAACTGAGAATTCATTGTGAAAATACTTACGTCACTTCACTCTTTTTTTTTGGTCTTTTGTCCAGGCAACGCCAGGCATCCCTGCCAGTACAAGATATCTTTAGTAGCCTTTAAAAACTCTATTGGTCTCGACAGTGTATATGATGCCCTGCCAGTACAAGATAACTTTAGTAGCCTTTATGGTCTCAACAGTGTATATGACAGTGTACATATGCTCTTTCTCAAGCCATCTTACATCGTTCATCATCTTATCTACATATTGCTGCTCAGCTTTCCTGTTCTCTCCTGACTCGGTGTCAAGTGGTGTTTTTACCAACGCTTGTTCACTGCATATATATTTGTTGTTTGCTTCCCAGGCCTTTAACCTTTCACCTTTTTGTGGGCTCTCAATTTTCCCCCCAATTTTTTCTAGACGGTGCTTTAGCCTTGACTCCTTCTGCTGGACTGGTCTCCCTCCTCGATCTCTTTCTCAAATTTCTTTCAGTAGCTCGGCCGTTTCGTGCAGGCACTTGAAAGAATACACTAGCTCTTCCAGCTTTGAGCTTGAATAGAATGACTGGCAAGTTTTGTACATGTGTGATGACCAAATTTTGAACCTCGGATGATGTAAATGTTTCCAAGGCAACGACTCTGAGGCCGAGTAGTGGTGATTAAACTTTATCACAATGGGAGCACTGCTTCAATTTTCACATCCTTCTACTTTTGTGCCTAAAGAGCTGGCAAGCACCCGTTCACTCCAAAGGAGGAGAGTGCTTACCCAGAGAATGGGTCAGCACGACTCCTGAACTTGATATAACACACAAGAAAACATTACATCATTACATTATTACATATTAATGCATACGTAACGAGTATTTCAAAAACAAAGTTTTGCTAAGCTAGCTTGCTCGAGTTTGTAAAATCTGCTATTTTTAAATCATCAAGTCAAGGGGTAATACAATCAGCATCAGCATCCTCATCGTCCAAACCCTGAAAGGGATCTTTCAACGTCGCAGCCATCTTCCTCTGCATCAAGCTCTATCTCAGTATGCTGTCTCCGATGAGCACATCTTCAGTTCCGTTAAGATCGTCCATTGATTCTGGCTATAGAAACTCACTAACAAGAATGAAGCTCAGCTGCCTGGCTGCAAAATGTGGCCACCATACTGCACATGTTCATTGCAGTCAAAAAAATGCATACAGAGAAAACGCTATAAAGCCTTCTTGTATTCTATGTAGGAGTTTTTTGTGCGTGTGAGTGGGCACTTGCTATGCACACCAAATCATCTGATGAGTTCGAGACAATACAGGGGGCGCTTTCTATGCAGTGGATGCCTGCCTGGCACTTTACACTATATCTTTGTTTCCCAAAGTCAGGCCCAGGGGCCGGATCCGACCCCCAGTAGTCCTGAGTCTGGCCCTCGGACGATTATCAGAAAAGACAGCATTTTTTTTACAAATTAAATTACACATAAATATTTAATCTGTATTTGTGGAGACACACCCTCCACATTTATACCCTCCCCAACTGAACAGTGCCAGTCATCATGTAATAGCTAACACATGCACAAACTGGCTATGATTAACACACCACATTACAAACACATGCACAAACTTCTCATGTTTAACACTTACAATATGACCACATTAGTTGTAATTGGTCTCGGCCAAAAACCTATTTAAAGGAACTGGCCTGAAGTCCCTGCAGATTTCCCTGTTCACTCCAATTTCACATCCTGTGTTTGGACTTCTCCACCTTGGATTTGGACTCCTTGAACATTGCTGCCTCCTCCAACAGTGCAGGGTCAGGATGGCACTGCCAAAGAAGTGGAAAGTGGATGCGGAAAATTGAGAAGAATGGACCAAGGAATTCTTCTTCATCTCAGACAGGAGCAAGTGTTTCTGCCTCATCTGTCAAGAAAGTCTCGCTGTTACAAAGCTATTTAACATCCGGCGACACTACCAGTCAAAGCAGCTAACTTCATCTTTCAGGGCAAAAACAATGCGCTAGGCTGCCTGCTTTCTGTATTACAGGTATGATGGACTGATAGGAGAACAACGAGTTGCCAAGGCCAAAGAGCTCAAGTCCAAGCTGTCCAGACAGCAGAACGTCTTCACCAGACCAGTCAACGAAGGCAAGGCTGCCACGAAGGCCAGCTTCATGGTGTCACAGATCATTGCCAAGCGAATGAAGCCCTTCAGAGCTGGCGAGTACATCAAGGAATGCCTGCAGGCAGTCGTTGAAGTGATGATCCCTGAGAAAGCCTCCTCCTTCACTGCTGTCAGCCTGAGCAACACGACGGTCACCAGGCGGGTGGATGATCTGTCCAAGAACCTGAAGGAGCAGCTGCACAGCCTGGCCCAGGAGTTCACAGCCTTCTCTCTTGCCCTTGATGAGAGCACAGACATCACCGACACTGCACAGTTGGCCATCTTCATTAGGGGAGTTGATGCAGAGTGCAACATCACAGAGGAGCTCCTCTCTCTCTGCCCCATGAAGAACACATGCACTGGAGAGAATGTCTTCCTTGAGCTCAACACGGCAATGCAGGAGCGAAAGCTAGACTTCAAGAGGCTGGTAACAGATGGCGCACCTTCCATGCTAGGGACCAGACGAGGACTGCAAGGCCAAGTCACGGCTGAGCTGGACAGGAGGGGTCTGCCACATGACCTGGTCTGGTGCCATTGCATCATCCACCAGGAAGCACTCTGTGCAAAGACTATTGGCTTCCGGGAAGTGATGAGCAAGGTCATCTCGCATGTCAACTTTATCAGAGCGCATGTCCTCAACCACAGACAGTTGAAGGAACTGTTGGAAGAGCTCGAGGTCAACTATGGAGATGTGCTCTACTTCGCTTCTATCCGTTGGCTCAGCAGGGGATGCACTCTGAAACGTTTTTGGGAACTCGGAGAAAAGCTGGAGATGTTCCTTGGCATGAAGGGCCAGCCAGTCCAAGAGCCCAGTGGCTGTGCGACTTGGCCTTTCTGGTGGACATTTCTGGTGGACATTACAGAGAAGCTGAACTTGCTCAAGGAGAAGCTCGTCCACAACCTGTTCGGGAGTGTGCAAGCATTTCAGGTGAAGCTGCAGCTCTGGCACACTCAGTTGGAGGCTGGTAACCTCGATCACTTCCCTGCCATGAAGAGTCTGCAATGTGAGGACAGAGCTGATGATTTTGATGGGCAGAGATATGCTGCAGAAGTTGGAAGCCTGAAGACAGAGTTTGAGCACCACTTTGAGGAGTTCAGGTCGAGAAGAATGGACTTTGAAATCTTCTCTATGCCATTCACAACTGACCCAAGCAAAGCTCCAGTCGAGCTTCAGCTGGAGCTGATTGAGCTGCAGAGCAACATGGACATCACAGTCCCAGTTTAGGGAGGAGCTGAAGGAATTCTACAAGGCCCTGCCATGCAACACGTTCCCGAACATAGCTGCCAATGGCCAGAGGTTCTTGCCATGGTTGGCAGTACAGTACATACATCTGTGAGCAGTTTTTATCCAGGATCAAGTACGTCAAGTCCAAATACCTGAGTTTGATCTCTGATGCGCACTTGGAAGACACTGTGAGAGTGGCTTCTTCTCTTCCCAAGCCTGATATCGATGTCATCATGGAACAGTAAAAGCAATTCCATGTTTTACATGATTGTGATTACTTCGTGCAACTGTCATGTGTTTTCTGCTTCACATATACCAGAAATACAGAAGCAAAAATGTTCTAGTCCTATTCCCCCCCACCCCCCTCCCAATGTCCTCCGGCCCTCGACACACTCAGGATAGTCACCACCGGCCCCTGGGCTAAAAAGTTTGGGAAACACTGCCAGGTGACTATATGCACAAGCAAGGTCGACATGAAGTACTCCACCTACTTTACGCACACGGGATGTGTAGTGAAGTAATAGTGTATTAGCCTCGACAGCTGGGCTGTTTATTATAACTAGGTATGCATGCCTACATTTCAACGCAATGAGCATCGCTATTATTTACCTGTTGACTCGTAAGTGGGATTTATCTCCAACATCTCCTTCTTCGGCATTCTCTTTCTCATGCTCACACATGTGACCATGGCAACCACCACTATCAACAACGGCAGCAGCACTGCAGCAGTACCTCCGGCGGCTATGTAGTAGGTAGGAGCACTTGTAGGTCCAGCGGTGGCACACCTCATCTGTCCAGGGCAGAGACTTGCATCATCCAAAGTAGAAGCAGGGGAAATGCCTAGACATTGAGGCTGGTCACGTTCAAAGCATGTGGGTTGGGTCTGTTTAGAACCAGCCTCAGGTCCAGTATCTTCATAATGGAAAATGCATACCTGTAACATGATGGTAAAAAATCTTCAACATTTATTTCTTACCATATTGGATGGAGAAGTAAGGAATGACAGATGTAATGCTCTGAGTGGTTTCACACTGCAAAACTGAGCAGTAAGTTCTTTTAGTATTTGCCTCCAAGGATAACAAGTCAACTGCCCCTGTGTCCTGGCTGTTTGCTTTCCTGTATACAACAGAGAGTTGGGAACGAATGGTTTCGGTGGTCCCATGAACATTCCATCCCAACACATCTCCAGGCTGGAAGGTAATTTGCTCTGCTGGTTCTTTCATGTTGAACCGAAAATATCCTATGTTGGAGTGAATTAAACCTGATGAGTTGTCGATTTGTGTGATGACGCTTACTTTTTCAACTTCAAATTCAAGCAAATTCTCTCCCACCAAGTCATACTTGTTGCCTTCTCTAGGTCTCCACACAGTAAAAGTGAGCTGATGTGTCAAATACTGCAGAAGGCTTGGGTCTTTCTTGATAATGGTGAGTGCACTCCAAGAGGTAATGTTTCCATGACATTTGAAATACATTTGTGGTATAATTACCTGCTGCAGTGTTTCTCCTGCAGCGAAGTATCCGGAAATTTCTGTTGGTGGTGGTTTGATGATGTTACCATTGTAATCCAAGCATTGGGCAGCAGCATTCAACCACAGTCCTGCATCAAATTTATACCTTGACTCCAGACAACAATTTATAGCTAGCAAAATATATACACTAACCTGTACCCACGTAAAGGGCGACAGTCAACGTTTTGAGTAGTTCCATTAGTGTCGCTGCCAAATAAACCCGTTCAGTACTTCAAGATAATCTTAGCGCAGCTGGTGCAAAAACCAATCCAGGGTTGGGGACACATACACTAATCCCGTAGGCCACATCTCCGAGACATTTCCCCCTCTCCCTCCCCCCCTTCCCAACCACGAGGGATTACTGTCTATTTCCCGCGGGAAGGGTACAATTCCGCGACTGGACCATCACGACCGATGACCTTAGGTTAGTTATAGCTAGGATCGCAGCTACCCAAGAGAAAAACAATTTTATTATGCAATGACACAGAACAATAGGACCCTAAAACTATAAAAGATGAATACACACATATTATGCATATATACCTAAAACAAAGCAGACACTAAAAAGTCTAAATGAATCCATCCACCTCTGGGGGGAGGCGGCTGGTACAGGGTAGCATTGCCTCTCCAGAGGCAGACAGACAGACGATGTGGATCTCGCGGCAATTACGAAGCCATAGATATAGATTCTATATATATGATTTAATGTTGCTATTGCTGAGCCTGTTAAGGCCATCACATATATAATACAGCACAGTGTGAAACTATTTAGTAACTAACCTAATAACAATCTATATTTTAAAAAGAAGTCAACAGTACTTAATTAATAAAATTATCCACAATATTAAGTTACGAGTGTCCCGCTGCTCAGGAAGGGGGGGACAGGAGTGGACCAAAGATCATTCCTCAGCTGACCATACAACAATTCCTTTCTCCTCTGCCACCACTTCCCTACCCAATACATAACACACTCACCCACCTCCTCCATCACTGCATCACTTACTCCCTCCACATCTTTCCCCAAAAGCAATGCCACCTTTCCATCCTTACTCACTCTTCTTAATTCATACTCACTCTTCAGTATATATATTATAATCATATGTATACACACACTGCAAGGGCGTGGGAAGCATATTTTGACTGATCAGGCTCAAAGTTATGGGATTGGAACTGTCCCCACTGAAGCCAAACCTTAAAATCTACCTTGAATGCTATAATCACATGTATTACATCCTGAAAGATGTATTATCACTCTTCTACAGTTCCAAGCTTCTAGTTTACCGAAACAGCTAAGGAATAGTATGAGAGGTGACAATAAGCATGTGAGGTTACAAATATACTGATAATATTTTAAAAATTACTTGAACTTTCTAAAAATGTTACTATGGTGGTCATTGTTACTGGTGAATTCATTAGCAACTTCAGATAAATTAAGAGAATCGGTAAGTTCTTTATGAACATGTAAAATCATGAGTCTTTCTTGAGACATTGTAGATCTCAGATAGGACTTGAGTCAACGTAGAGCACTAAATGATCGTTCACTGATGGCATTAGTTGCTGGCATTACTAAAAGAAGCTTCATTATAATTACAAATAGTGTCTTTTCATCAGCTGAAAGCTTCCTAAGGTAACCCATCACTTCGGAGATATTGCTGATCTTTTTTTAATCTGATTCAAAGTTTTGGCCAAGAATCTTGAGTTGTGTAATCAGGTTGTTCTCATTGATATCTGAACTTAGGTTTTGACAACATGATTAAATTATTCTGAAAAATCTTCCTTATTGGCTGCTTTGATCAGTAAAGCTTCTAAACACTGACCCTGGTTGATCAAACCTATCTGTAATAGATTGAACAATTCGATCCAGTGCTTCAAAGTAGGTTTGGCGAAAGCGATCAACTGGAGTGGTGTAAAACTTAGCTGGGGCATTTCCTGATTCATACCTCCTAGGAGCTTTATGTCTTCGAGGAAGCGAGGGCTCATCAATTCCTTTCTCTTCAGCTCAATTATGGTCCAGAATAGCTTGATTTCTAAGAGAAGCAAGAGTTTTTAATGTCACTGCTTTTCCTTCTGCTGCTGATGTTTTAGGGTTCTGCTGAGATTGTCTGTATGGCAAAGAAGTCATTCACCAAGAACCAGTCCAAAAAAGATATCAAATGAGCCATTTGTGCTGCCACACCTCTAATACGTGCTATAGTTTCAGTGTCTGTCAAGATAGAGCAAGCCTCATCCCACAGCTCAAACAAAACTTCATAGTTATTAATAATACTTCAGCTCTCACTGTCCACCTTGTAGGGCAGAGAACTCTGACCCCAGGTGTGGCCGGTGCTAGCTCATCTTTTATTTCTTCAATTCTCCCTTCTAGGGGAGTATTTCACTAGCTTTGTTATTTCATGGGTTGTTTCTAAGGCCATCTTCGTAAGTTTACACTTTTGCACAGTGTCATTAGCAGCAAGGTTTAACGCATGCCCATAACAATGTGTAAATATAGCTCGTGGTTCCTTTTCTTGGATTTGTTTTGCAACACCATTCCTGATCCCAGCCATGTTACTCGCCCCATCATAGCATTGACGATGTGCCTTACATAAAGGCAGATTAAAGCGAGAAAGTGCATCTTCAATTGCTGATACAATAGTAGCAGACTGAATAGTAGGTAGAATGTAGAGTCCAGTAGAAACTTCATGTGCATATAATTCACTATCCACCCACCTGAAGACCATCACCATCTGAAAGGAAGAAACAATGAGGGTTAGTAGAACTGTGTTTAATTATAGAACTAACCTGTTCGCTATTAGATACATCAGTGGTTTCGTCTACCATAATAGTGAAGAACTCGGAATCTTGCAGTTGAGAAATAACTATTCGGAGATTCATCAAAGACATAACCTTCAATATCTCATTTTGGATGACATTAGATGTGTATTTCTCTCTCTTTCTCTTGAGCCACTCAAGAATCTGAACTATCCACCAAAAGTAATCTTACATCTCTACTTAGCTATAACTTTGGGTCATCTTCTCCACGAAACACTAGTAGTTGGTGAAAATTGCCATCAGTTTCATCACCATGTCCTCTTATAGCAGATCCCTGATGAGCAAGATATCGATATTATCTTCAACAAACACAGTCTATTTTAAGCTTTCCCACGAGCATGTTCTGAAGACAGTAATTCGCCAACATCACTGGTTGTTGCTGGTATAGTTAACAGCACTTGAACAGCATCCTTGTGAGACAAGCAACTTTCATGCTTTCGAAAGGATTTTGTTGCATCCTTCCAATTACTGAAGCCTCTTGAAACCTTTCAGATTAACAGTAATAAAACTAAGACAGAGTACAAGTTAAATTAACTTACGAAAGATGGCTCTGCTTTCTCATTTTTCCTTTCTTAATTGCTTCTTTTTTTTTAAGACTAAATCTCTATCCACATCATAATGTAACCAGTCCCATGTCCTAAACCAAGAAGCTTGGCAAGACCTCTCTTTGTTCTGCTTTCTGCACTTTGGAAAGGCAAATGAGAGAGATGGGTGATGAGGCTCAGCTATGTCATAGACACTAACACACTCCACTTCTACACTTGTAGAAGCAGCGATTTCAGAAGATCTAAAAAGAAGCAGCTGCTATGAAGACTAGAGACATAAACTTACTGAGCATGCCCAAAGGTATTTGACCTATGACCTCACTTTTTCTTTAAATATTGGTCAGGACCAGCTCCAACGCCTATGCACAGTGACACACACACAGCTGCACCAGTACTTGGTAGACTGACAGCACAATATTTTTTTCTTGTTGTTGTTGTTGTTTTTGTGTTCAATTCATGTATAGTCATCTTCATTGTCGCCATAATTATTATTATATTATATTATAAACCACAAGGCGGCATCGGTCAAAAAGGCATTCACTTATTTCCCTCCATGTCCCTTGCTGTGGCTGAGACTCGCCTACCTAGAACCAAGTCTTCAATTCACGTCCGCTACAACGTCTGTCGTTGGTGGCAGCCAATCGACTCATTGGCAATCGACTCATTGGCTCACGTTTCCACCCAAAAAGTCATGTAGAAGAACGTGCACGTCGTTGTTAATCGGCGTCGCTCTTACACCCATTCGAGTTTGACCAACGTTTGTAGCCTACTAATACTCTTTAGAGATGTGGAAACCAATCCAGGTCCTGGAACAGTCGACACTGTCAATACAAGCAAGTCCTCCACAGAAGATACAGCAAATAAGAAAGAAGTTGAGTGCCCTGTCTACACGCCTATCAATGCCGTTTCAACCATAAGAGGTAGAAGACTCATGAATCAATTTTTTGTGAAGGTGCTTGCCAGAGTTGGATCCACCGTGGTTGTGCAGGCCTCAACAAGGCAAGGTTCGCTATATTATCTTAATTCTCCTGATACTTTCAACTGTCCTCACTGTCGGCTCTCTTTCCTAGAAGTGTCAGTTTCAATGCTAGTAGCTGAAGTGCAACAACTTAAGTAAGAGCAGATAGATACATCCACCTCCAACTCTCAAACAAGTATCTCTTGGCCTATGTAATTATATAGATTAATTATGGAGATGATTTGTGCCTTAATTATAAAGGAAGTCACCATGCTCACCTCTTCTAAAGTGGTATGGCTTACGGTTTACGTCACAATTCCCAGTCGTTCCTTGGTCCTCCATCGTTTTAAACATAGTGGACAACTTCAACCCATCCCTGGAGGGAAGTTTGTATGTTATTGTATCCTACAAAGATGCAATGCAAATGGGAACACACGTTCACACACAATAATACACGCTCGATACCTACACACCTCAAATTCATCCATAAGGAATACTGTATAGAAAGTTCCCTCAATGGGTAAGGAGAGAGTTGACATTGCTGCGAAGGGAGCGAGAAACAACAGGACAACATCTTTTTTAACATGGTAAATAGCTTCAGCCCATCCCTTGTGATGTTATTGTATCCTACAAAGATGCAATGCAAATGGGAACACACGTTCACACAATAGTACACGCTCGATACCTACACACCTCAAATTCATCCATAAGGAATACTGTATAGAAAGTTCCCTCGATGGGTACGGAGAGAGTTGACGTTGCTGCTAAGGGAGCGAGAAACAACAGGACAACATTGAATTGAGTTGAATATGTGGAAGTAAAGGCATCATTTGGACGTCATGTCGGAGACTCAGTGGTCAACACTGAAATGGCTAATTAGTATTTGCTGCCAGTTACATGGTGGTGGACATCTGCAACTTCTTTGTGCGATAAACTAGTCCTCTAGTTGAATATTGGAGGATAAACTGCAGCCATTACACAGTCTTCTAGTTGAATATTGGAGGAGAAACTATTGCCATTACACAGTCTTCTAGTTGAATATTGGAGGAGAAACTATTGCCATTACAGTCTTCTAGTTGAATATTGCAGGAGAAACTGCAGCTATTACAGTCGTCTAGTTGAATATTGTAGGAGGTCAAGTGTCCATGGAGCTCAGCAGAAAACTTGTACTTCTAATTACATAAGTACATCAACTTGACGGCATGAAAATATCATGCATGTTTATTATCAAGGTGTGCTGTCCACAGCACATGCATTAAGGCCAATTGGGATGAGGAGGGGGGAGAAGTGAGGATATCCCATGGGTGCACCTCCATATCAAGGGTGTAGCAGTACAAAAGGGATTGGTGAGGCGAGAATTTAATGCTGAAGATCTGGAGAAAACCAGGAAGAAAAGTGAATCGAATAAGTGTTTTTTTAAATTGTATACTAAAGGAAATATATCGATGCCCCAAAAATTGGGGAGGTGGTTTCTAATATATAGCAACCAGGGACTCGAACTTGAGGAGGGACCTTCTCCAACGTTTGTCTGGCGATACAGAGGGGGAATGTGGCAGCAGTTTTGCGTTCCTTGGATCCAACTCCGCATCCATGACTCATTGTTTTTGTTTGTTTGTAAGATTAGCTTATGCCAATAGGCACAACATAATATTGTTGATGTTTATATTGTATTAGTGTGCAATTATATTATTATATATATATTATATTGTCAGGATAATAATAGTGGTAATAATAAAATAATAAGATTAACAGCCTTAAAATGTGGGGAATTTACTTCATCTGTGATCACTTGAATAAAACTCATTAGCTACATGTTTTAATTCTGTTAAGTCTTTGTGTACATGTAAAATCATGACGGCATTTAATCATTCCTGAAGCATTGTTGATCTCGAGTAGGTTTTGACTCGCCTCATTACCGAAAATGAACGCTCACTTACAGTATTGGTTGCTGGAGCTACTAGCAGTAGGCGAATAACTTGGCGAGTATTAAAAAATTCTGCCTCTGACATTCCTTTAGCTATATTCAATACATATATTCATGCTGTTGTCAATTTCATAGTTGGTGTGGAAAGATTGAAGCCGTGCCAGAAGATCATCTTTCATTAAATCTTCAGAATAGTGAAAATCGACATCATTATCACCTTCACATAGCCCACCACTAAGAAGCAACTGTTCCAAATTGTTATATATTTGATAGCCTTCCTGCTCAAATTGGTCAGAAATGCAGCTGATCACAGTATCAAGAGAGTTCAAATATATTGTATGATATATAGTGACTTTCTGGTGTAGCTGCAGTTCTACCACTGGTGCTGTGAGAGTCGAGGCGTTGTGGAGGTCTCCTTTTATGCAGTAATACTGGCTCTTCAACATCACACTCATCAGCTTCTTTTATTACATGCTGCCAGAATAGAATGGAGCTCTCATCTGACCTCATTGACTGCATTGGGTCACACAAAAAATGAGTAAATGACCCTGTGTGGATTTGTAGTGACCAAGGAGCAGTTTTCACATAACTCGGTATGCACTGTTATATTATATCACAATCACCACAAACTATCATGCACAGACATCCACTGGCACACAAACATCTACCCACAACTATTATAACTAGACATTATAGCCTACATCAATATACATACCCATCTACCCACAACCAATTAACAACCATTCATCAATCACCACAAACTATCCTGCACATCAATATACATACACCCATCTACCTACAAGCTATCACAACCAATTAACAACCATTCATCAATAACCACAAACTATCCTGCACCTCATGCCCATAACCCCAAAACAATCACAGCCAATCAAACAACCCATTGTTTCTCTGGATCATTACAATAAACGTTTTTGAATAATTACTTGCCTTCAGAGTAGTTAGTGTCATTTTAGCCAGGTGCTGTTCTTCAGAAGCACTCATTTTTGGGTGCTGCAGGGTCTTGCTCAAGTTGCCCGAGTGCCTGAGAATAGAGTGTAATAGAGAAGGTCCAAAGAAATAGTCAAACTTTCTCATCTGACTTGCAACACCATTAATGCGAGCTCCGACTTCAGAGTCAAGACGACCATCCAAAAGAGTGTCCCATAATTCTAAAATTATGCTTTTAAAAGTTTCATTACAGTCCATCTTGTTGGGCAAGAAATTCGAAATCAACTGAATCATGGGATTGCTCAGCTTGAATGGATTTAAACAGAGCTTGAGAGTAACTGGAAGAGCTTGCTTATTTCGTTGGCAGTGATGTCTGGACAATGATACAGACCAATGAAGTCTTCATTAACCAACAGATCTGCTCCAACATGCCTGAAGCATAATACGAGCTGCTCCTGACTAGATGAATCCACACATTCATCCACCATGATGGTGAAGTAATCTGCACCTTGAATTTGTTGCACTACCCCACAGAATGATGTGAGATGCGAGCCGCAACATTTTCTTTCTGGATATCTGGACTTGTGTACTTGTCACCCTTTTTTTCCAGCCATTCATTTATATCCAATACATCATCAATAATATAGGGCTACTTGCTCTATATGTCTACCAGGGCTTCATACAGGATTTTTGTTGCTGTGGGGAGGGACCCAATAGAGAGAAAATGCACTGCTCTAGCATGACAATATATACAGAATATTTTATTTTATTTGTATAACCTCTGAGATAGTTATTTTGAACAACAAAAGGGAATGAAAGGTGTGGATTTGCAACAACAAGACTATCTATGGCTAGACTTGCACTGTGAACCTCTTGCCAAGGAGCTGCTTGGGGAAGGGGGAATCCACGGTCAAAACCACACCCTCTGTATGAAACCCTGGCTAGCTGCTATGCATAATGATCGACAGATTTACCAGTTGATCATGAATTCTCAGTCATTCTGATCATGTCCTCTTAATGCCAATCCTTGCCTGCAAAGAAACAGGATATTTAAGAATGTTCATCAACATCAGTGCCGGATCCAGGGGGAAAGGGGAGGGGTGGGGGGGGTTCAGATCCCCCTTTTAACAAAATCTACAATGTCATTTACATAACTGATGAATGCCAGACTTGTTAATTAACATACACTATTATATTATGACAAGCACTTCAACTTGTATAGGATGTGGTTATTCATTGACTTTGTACATAGTTATTTAGTTCAGTACTGGCAAGTTTCAAAGTTTCTATATACAGACTACCTCAGTTTGTTTGAGCATGTCCCAAAGAAAGAGAGCACTTTCTAGAAGCACAAAGCACAAAAGGATGCATGAACCTCGCTACAATGTTTAAAAGGTAATTTGCTTTATGATGCTATGTATTGTAGAATTAGCAATCAAATTCATTCTTCAAGATCTCTAGAATCTGACCAGCAATCTTCAAAGAAGTCCTGTGAGTGTCCTATCCCAGAAATTTCACCACCTTTAGAGGAGCTATCCTCTGTATGCCAGCTTGAAGTAACAAGTGAGTCACTGTGTTACAGTAGTGCGCTGGAAGAATCTGCTCCACATCAGACAGTCAATTAACTACTGGTAATCTAGTGTCTGTACCTGTAATGTGTCCTTCAATTGGACAGAGAGATCTGGGAGCCATTGTACATGCTGCGCATAACTCCTTAGATCAACTGAGGCATACATCTGGGGAAATGGAAGATGCTGCAATATCTTGTCGATCATTTTAAGCCAGCTTCAACTGATACTCTTCGTTCTCATCCAGTAATCAAACAAGGCAGATGCTGGAATGCCACCTTTCAGCAACAATAGCTTGATAAATTCCAATGGCTTTCATATATATAGTAATGAGCTAGATGGTGGTCTTTGTCGTTACTGTATTCTTTTTCCTGAACGTCCAAACAGGGGTGGTAGTCATGGAGCAAATCCAGGTGTTTTAGTGCTTGCACCCTATCAAAAGCCATATACAAAGGCATTGGTAGAAATGGTCTTCATATTTCTCATGAGAGGAGTTCAATGCACCGTCACGCAACAGAAAAAGCTGATCTTTTTGCCCAACATTTTAAAACCCCTGAATGCAAGGATTGACAACAGGCTTGTGAAACAGAAATCTGAACAAGAACAAAGAAGTTGTGTGTCAAATTGTTCTTGCCGTTGAGTTCTTGGCAAAGCAAGGCTTACCTTTCAGGGGAAATAAGGAGGATAGAGTGAATTTTGCTGACGAGAGTGTCAATAGAGGAAACTTCATTGCTATTCTGCAGCTTTTGGCGAAGGGGAACACCTGTCTTCAGGATCACTCTTATTCCCCAAATATAATGCACTTTATACCAGCAAAACAATACAAAATGAAATAATTCACATATATGCTTGTAAGATAAGAGAACACCTAACCAAACAGACTAGAGATAAGAACTTGCCCTTCACTGTTATTGCTGATGCGGTCACTGATTCTCATGCTAACCAAGAAATTATCTCGGTGTGTTAGAGATTTGTGGATTTTAACTTCCTTAAAAAATGCTCACATCAGAGAATGTCTCATTAATTTTGAGAGCCAATGATATACTACATCCCAAAAGATCTTGGAATCTCTCTCTCATTCAGTCTCTGGATCCAACAAAAAAATTGGTGGTCAGGCATACGAGCTGCGGTAATATCATCTGAGATGGCAGGTGTACAAGCCAAAATCAAGGACATTTCTCCTTTAGCTTTGTACAGACACTGCTTTTCTCACTGCCTTAATTTATTATCGATTGATGCTTCATGCAAAGTTCAAGCAGTAAGGAATCTTATTAGCCTAATGAAATATATCTCTTTTTGACAAATAGTCCAAAGAGACGGAGGTTGTTTGTGAAGAACCCGTAATGGTGTACTTGCCCGACTCTTCTCATTCCAAACTTCCTGGTCTGTGTAAGACACGGTAGGTGGAAAGGCATACATGTTTGGAGGTCTTTCTTGAAATGTATGTCACTTTTTTAGATGCTATCATTTCTCCACATGAATATCCTGACCTGGCTTCACAAGATGAAAATTGGAATTGGGACAGAGACACAAAGGTGCACAAGGGATGAAAACTTCACTCTCTTCATTCCAAACGATTGCAGTGTTTATTATAATGAAGAATGTCCTTGATGAAGTCAAAGTCATATCATTAAAGTTACAAAAACATGAGCAAGATGTGTATGATGCTTACAAGATGATCACCACAGTTATTGAAAATATCAGTAGCACACGAAACAATATTGACACAATTTTTGATTTGTGGTATGAGGAAGTTCTTATCCTATAGGAGAGCATGTCGGTGTTACTGAATCTGTACCCAGGAAGACAAGCTTACAGAGGAATAGAACAAATGTTCCTAGTGATTCTCCATGTGACTACTACAAACAAGCCATTGCTATATATCCCACTTCTTGACTCCCTTTACAGTCAAATGGGAAAAATTCAAAAAGTCAGTCACACTAGCTGAAAGAGAAAGCGAGTGCAATAGCCCAATTCCAGATACTTTCCTTCTGGCACTTGCGTCTTGTGATATTGATTCATTTCCAAAAATTCACCAGCTACTTGTAATAGCATCCACATTACCTATTACAAGTGCTGAAGCAAAGTGTTCTTTTTCCTTACTGAGGAGAATTAAAACATACTTGCGATCTACTATGGCCGAGGAGTGCCTGGCTAATCTTGGAGTGATTGCCATGCACTATACAGTGAGAGAATTTCTATAAATGATGTCTGCCTTGCTTTTATTCAAGCACATCCACGAAGACTCTTTCACCTTCACTTTTTACTGACGAACTCATATTTACTGTATACGATTGATTTTGTCTGGTGTAAATTATATTAAAGGGATGTAATAACTCTTTGCCCTGGGAGCAATAACCTTGACAGTAGTTTTGTTCTGTTTAAAAAAAGTCTATGGCATACCCCTACATGATAATTAGCCAGCCTTGACAAAGAGGGAGGGGGAAACCCACTCAGCAGAAAAGGAGGGAGGGGAAAACCCAGAGGGAAGCCCAGAGAAAAAAGGGAGGGGGGTAAAGATGAGTTACTTGCAACTGTGCAAATCTAAAATCTAACACATGTTTGTAGATGCTTAATTACTTGTTCAATTTCCAATTTATTCACCACATGCAAGCAAAGTCATTTTCAAGGGGTAGTGATGAAGTTTCAAAAGGGGGTAGAACAGTTTCGAATATATAGTGAGAGGGCAAATGGCCCCCTAGCTCTTCTAGAAGAAACATCAATCAATGAACCGCCCAGTTTTAAAATTCCTGGATCTGGCCCTGAACATTCTTCCATTCAGCTTCCTTTCTTCGTGTCTCATCCAACATCTCTCCAACATTTTTGCCATGTGAGCTTTAACATAATCATGGTACTTCAATAACTGGTGTCTCCTTCATGGATTCAATTAAAGCATTGATTATTTGATCTTACAAACTTATACTAGCTAAAAATATACTTAAATCTTGCAGAAGCATCCTTCCAATTGGTATAGCCTTGACTTATGTAGGCTTCTTCCCTTTTACCATGCAAACCTTTTGGCAGCAGATTATTTTCTCCGCCTGAGGGCAACAAACACAGCACAATCTTTGGCTTCCTGGTATTTATATATAGTGCCACTCAGCAAACCATGCTAGTTAGAAGCTTCTTTTTTCTCCCTTGGTACTAAAAGATATTGAAGGAAAATATATATTTCTTGGTTGGTTAGGGCCAGAGATATTCTTCTCAGATGAAGATGAACTCACCATAACAGTTGACTGCAAACTGCTAGTCCTCCAAGCTGAGGAATTGATACGGAGTCGCACACATGCACGTGATATTGATTTATTTCCAAACATCTGCTGTGTTGCATACTCGCTCAATCACAAATCACTTCTACTTCAAAAGACTATATACCTCGTTTATGGAACTTCCTTTCACTAGAAACATCCATCATTACTACAAAAGAAAAGCTTAAAGATCTCTTCTATAATCATTTCATCATCAACTTTGACTCTAGTAATCCCTGTTCTTCAATGTCTATATATATATATACACCTCCATTATCAACCTTTTGATTGCATGTCAAGGCTGCTAGCTTAAAGCCTTCAGTAAGCTCTCATCTGTCCTTATGTTCATATCCGGTATTACGTGTACTGTAAAGCATTAATAAAATTTAAAAAGTTTAAAAAACTGCGTGCTATTGCATTCAAGAACGCTTCAGTGAAGGACTGGTATATAGGAGAATCTGGTGACTCGCAGTATTTGGTGACCCCTGATCTCCTCTGTACATAAGTGGAAGGGGGGAATGAGAAGGATTGGGAGAAGAGTAAACGGCAAGAGTATGCTGAAGTTTTATAAATTGGCCAAGAATGGTGCAGGGGTGGAGAGGTATGTGAGGTCCAATGGTCAGGAAGGTGTGGGTTGCAATTTAGACCGAGTGGGTTGTTAGAGGATAAGAAGAGATGTGGGGTAATTAGGTGTATGATGTGTAATAGCGGAGCAGGGAAAGATGTGGAACATTTCTTGGTGGTGTGCGGGAAATTCGGATGGTACTGATGGATGAGGTGTGCAGAATTGTGGGGGCAGGACAGTAGATGATGAATTTAGAAGAGTGGGTAAGGATGGAAAGGTGGCATTGCTTTTTCTTTTGGGGAAAGGTGTGGAGGGAGTAAGTGATGTAGTGATGGAGGAGGTGGATGAGTGTGTTATGTATTGGATAGGGAAGTGGTGGCAGAGGAGAAAGGAACTGTTGTATGGTGAGCTGAGGAATGATCTTTGGTCCCCTCCCCTCCTCCTTGAGAAGTAGGACACTCATTAACTTAGCATTGTGGATAATTAACTACTGTTATTATTACTGTTAGTTACTGTTACATAGTGTCACACTGTGCTAATATATGTGAGGCCTAATAGGCTCAGCAGTATGAAGATACAGTGACTATGGGTCAGAGAACTAGGATACAGTGACCTTCAAGTTAAAGGGAGGTCACCAGATGCTGCAACACCCTTCCACCAGAAATACTTGGTCACAACAAACTCCAGGGTAGGGACTCCATTCAGAGGTAGGAGGGGTCAGTCCTGTTCTCTCATTATACTGCACTCTGCATTCTCAGATGTCTCAACTATATTAAGCACGACAAATATTCTCCTCTAGCTATATATTCTAAAATCCTTGGAAGATATGGATAGCGAAGCAGTCAAGTCAAGTACAGCAGTGGTCATCGTTTCCTTACACAACTGCACTCCATCTTCAGATAGTAAAATATATATAATAATATCTTGGCCAATATTATAAATACTTCACTCCACTCACTGAATCTAGTACCATATATGCTAAAATGAACCGCCCCTCAACCGATGCAAATTCTGTGACCCCTGGTCACCAAGTATATATCAGGATATCGTGACAAGGGAAATCATAGTCTACAGGGACTTACTGCAGGATGAAGTGACACCCTTTCTCGTCAATGCAGTGACTGGAGGTCATTTTAAAGGGGGTCACAGATACTATCACCAGTCCATTCGAGATGAAATATAATAGGAACACTATATGGGACCTCAAAAGCCATATAGTCGTTTTCCAGCCTCAGCAACCACAACCAAACACGCTGATAACATGCAGACAAAAGATCATTCCTGAGGTCATTTCTACCTACAAATAATTACTATGGCTAATTAGTGGATTACTTTCTGAACAATGAACACATATCCAACACATATATATATATGGCTAAACAGAATTGAGTTATATATATATATATACACACACACAAGACAATTGATCATGATTCAACTTCATAATCAAAGTATGCAGGATCAAATGTGTGTACTCGAACATAACCGTCTTCCCCGCCACTGCTGTAGCTGAAAACAAAAGGGAGAAGGAATGTAAATGGGGTAAAAGCAAGTGAGTGCATTCAATTACTAACATATGACACTCTAACTAACCTCTTCCCATCTGGGTGAAAAGCCAGGCTATTGATAGGACCAAAGTGTCCCTTCACCCTTCCAATTTCTTCCTCAAAGACAAGATGGTAAAATCTTGCATCAAACTTTCCTGCTTTGGTAGTAGTTGTGGTCACTTCCATGGCTTCTTGACCACCTCCCAGTACAACCTGAACACAAGCCATCGAGAGTCGAGCTCAACAAAACAAGACTTGCATCACTGCACACCTTCACTTGTCATTCGTTCAAACAATAGATCACACAACCACTTACATTATCCTTTAATGGCGATATTGAAGCGGAATTGACAGGGCGCTCAGTACGATACGTCTTCATCAACTCCAGCTTTTCCGAGTCAAACAACTGAAAAAGAATTATTGATGATCAGACGATGACAAACAAAATCGCAGTGATATATAGATGACCTTTGCAGCATTGTCTTTAGAAGCAGTGATGAACATCGTTTTATCCTTGGAATGCTGAAGGTCGGAAATTAATTCTCGATGTTCTTTCACGTGGTCGAGAAGGTCACCATTCTAACCATGAAGTCAAGGGAAAGAAGAAGAAGAAGGCAAGATCTACAAATATATTTTACCTCATCTCTGGCATAGTTTATCCACCGGTCAGGACTAAGATATGCCATAACAGAGTATGACCAAGGACATACTTCTAATATATCGTTTCTAGTCTTCACCTTCAATAGGTCATACTTGGCCACAGTTCCATCCGCATGGCCGGTCACTACGTACTGATCAAACAATCCCCAGACAGCAGAAGTGACCTTTGAACCGTCTACCGCAATTGTCCTGTACAACAGCATGATGGGAGGACATAAGGTCAATTGGAAATGAATTTGGGAATGGCCAGGTTGTGGAGCTCCGTAATAAAAACAAACAAATTGCTACACCTAATGAAGTGGAACGTGTTCATAGACTGCATGCACCCTACACGTAATACTCAGCGTGACCATAAACCCCACATACCTGGAGCTAGAAGTACCTATAATTGGAGTGAGTTATTAATTACAGGTCTAGTCTGCTGGATCAAGAGGGTTAAATAAATAGTATTTTTGGCTATTGTAACAAAAATCCCACCAAGATGCTCAAGGTCTTTGAAAGTTGGTGAAATGGTCGAGAGCAAATTTAAGATTAAAATGAAAGAGAAAAAACAAAAGTTGACTATTGCAACAAACCGGCAAACCGGATATAATGATAACGATGGAAAAAGTTAAGGCCATTATTGCCCATTTAAAAACTATTTTATATAAACGTTCATAACTTTGTTGTCCTTCCTCCCCTGCAGCTCATTTTGATACCAGAATACAGGAGCTTTCTAATGATATTCTTTATAAAAAGTTTCGGTAAAGCATATAGGTTTGATAAAATTCTGACAGAATCACAAAAAATATTCCCTATCAAAATATATGCCCCTATATACACTTCACTTTTATGGATGTAGTAGAGCAACTAATAAGGCCCGCAGTGAGTGAAGGATTTAGCCATAACACTAAGGGGAATGTAATGACAAGTCAACCGTATATGGGTATACATAGGCATACACACATGACTATAATATTGGACTAGTACTTCCAAATTGAAAATCTCTCACTCACTGCGTAGAGCAAAGAGAGAGCTACAAAATGATAAATAATGAAGCAGGTATACACAAATTTTCCTAGAGAGATTTCATTTTTCCTTGGAAAAAACATGTTTCTGAGAAATCGCTGTTTGAAATTGGGTTACTGTTATATTGGGTCACCACTAGACTACAGTCACACCATAACTAGTCTAGCACTAGTCACGTGCAGTACTTCATGGATGCCTGGATAAAATCCACCATAATTAGAGACTTATTTATCCAAATGTTTTCAAATTTGAAATACAGTTTGTAAAGATGTCTATATAGGAAAAATATAAGAAACAAATTTTTTTTTGTCAAAAAGTTAAAAATAATGGGCAATACTGGCCTTAACAATAGAAAAAGTAAATATAATAATGAAGGACCCTCCCATGCAGCGACATATTGCCCCCAATACATTTGGAAATTTCATGATTCCTTTTAAAACTGACAAACCTATATACACACAAACAGACGTTCACTTTACCTCACTTTGCACATGTCCGCAACAACATCAAAAACGAATCGCACCTTACCTCATGGAAGGAGAACCTTTGGCTCTCACATCATATAGGACAATCTCGCAGGTGTTATTCATGGTGGCATCTGTCGAGTACATCAGGTAGTCGCCAGTGAAGGAAAATCCACATGTTCTCACGGCAGAGTTAGTGTCATACCGGGCCAACTCCTTGCCAGTCTCACAGTCCCATAACCGAGCAGTGTTGTCAGCTGCTCCAGTGAGGACCAGACTTGTATCACCTGGCGCGAGGTCAAGAATCTTAAAAGTGTCGTAGAAGATAACATTAGTGCAATAATAATGAGCCGCACATTGGGAAGGTGAATGTGAAGAGTTTGTAATGAATGCCTCACACATATATCTAAGCAGGGGGGGGGTGTGAAGGAAAGAGGGAATATCTGCCTAACAGAAATTCTCCCCACACAGACGTCAGGCATGGTAAGTAACAACTATTATTAACACATAACATATCCAAGACTAAAGCAAAGTATCAGATCTGTGACCTAGGTAAGGCTCTCATTCATATACCTATCTAATATGTTTTTACTGTCTAGGTTTTCTTTTAAGATTTTTTTATTATAAGGGAGGCTAAATAAATATTTTTCAGGGGTCTGGGACATGCTCCCACAGCTCACGCAATTTCAGAGAAATAGCGTGAGTAGCTGACTTAGTCAGGTGTTTAAACACCCACTGGACTTGCGTTTATATTTTGTTCCAAGCTCTTCTAACCCCAGGGCCACCCCTTTCTGCTAGTGACTCTAGAAATGGTGTCGCATCGCTTCAATCGACTCAATTTCTATTCTAGTTTCCAGCTGTGATGTGTCGGTTGACAAATGTTGGTGTGCTTTATTTGTGTTTCAGTAAAATAGTGTTTATCCAAGGAAGAGATGCATTTACAACTGGAGAGGGTTCAATAACATCCGAGCTATATAATTGGAGAGCAGTCTCTATTCAAAGACATGACACAATCTTAATAATTATGCATAAGAAAGGAATGCACATCAATCACTTGAACTTGTCGAGACACACGAGAGGAAACTGGCCACCTAGTCAGGAAAGAGATGCTCATCTCTAAAGATACTTTAGAGACTAGGCAAGATTCAGCTCAGCACTATCAGGTTGACTCGGATGTGTCATCAAATGAGCATATAGTTACTTGAAAAACAAATGACCTGAATTTAATGTGTGCAAGTGTGAGTGCGCTGTCACCATGTTGTAAGGATACAATTGACATCAACACACCACACTGCTCCTCCATGACCACAGTAAGTGCCTAGCCGCTCTCCATTGCTAGAAAACCAGACGGTTGGTTTGTGGTCCTTCGCCACTGAGAAGAGAAGGTCACCATCTCTATTATATTTTATCTGAGTAATGGCCCTCTCGTGGCCATGCAACATCAGAGGTCTCTAAACATAAAAAGAAGAGTAGAAAATAAAACACGTCTTGAAAGAGCGATCACCAAAACATTACCATTTCCGAAGAGAATAATTCGGTAACAGTCGTCACCACGTGCTTTATTTCTACGCATGCGTATAATACTATCAGACATTTTTTTGTGATAAGAGCTTGGTGTCAGGTCATTATTTCCTCGTATAAATCTCCTGTCATCGTCGTTATTGGGGTGTTGCCAAAGTTTTCCGTTCTTAGTCTAGTGAAGTTGTAGCCTAATCTGCGAGTAGTTCTCAAAAGACGTTCGTGTAGAAGCCCACGGATGTCTTCTTTGGTCTTATCCTTATTTTGAACTTAGCCGCAAACATTCTGCCCCCAAACTACTTTAGAGTGTCCCCTCTGGTTGTTTCACTCCAGAAGGTATGTTGGTTCTTTCGTGTATACTAAAGCATGGCAATGAAGAATTATGATGACTTGCCCTCAATGAGTCTTGCCAGTGATTAGTGGTCTTATTTCAGAGCCAAGCCTATAAGCTTATATTATAATGTTAGATGTGTGCATGCTGCTGTGACTTGACCCATGTCTGTCTTGATATTTTCCCTTTTCAGAGTGTGCTGGAACCACCGTCAAGTGTCCAGGACTACCTTAACAAAGTTAAGCTAGTGTTTAATGCTCTGGACGAGTGGCCTAGCTAGCACCTGCTAGGGGAAGAGGACATATTGTAGTTGTTATAGGAGTTAAGTAAAGAAAGAAGTTTTGTAACTTTAAATGGCTGCCTCGTCTCAGTTGGCCGTATTTGTGGGGGATTATGTGGTAGGTGTGGGAACACTGCCGGACCAAATGAGCCTAAAGCAGTACATCCAATACAACTGCCAGGTTTCGGAGAGGGATGTAAGTGCTGTCTGTGATGTGTTCATGTACTTATGTGGTAGTGTTGTTGTTAGACATAACAGTTGATCAGACGACTGGTGACGATAGCCAGGTACAGAAAGTTCCTATGTTGGTGGTATGAGAGTGAAAAGATACTAAAAATTTCTTGCATATATGCAGTCTTGTAAATACTGCTTGGGCATGTGCGTTCATGAGTTAATAGTACACTCCACTAAAAAAAAACACCCTGACTATAGACGCATGTATTCAACTCTTCGTTTGGCTTGTGAGGCTCTTTTCCTGGCCTTATAGACTCGGCCATGGAAAGTACAGAAACATGGATAGAGTAGTTGGCTTGCAAAAGGATATTGTTAATGTGGGCGTGTTTGTGTAGCTGGCATCACCAATGACTTTGCCAGGGGCTGCTTTTTTGGTTGTAATGCAGTGCACCTCTACCTCCCTTGTTGATGGATGGCAACTATTGGCTTGTTTTGTCAAAAGAAAGGAATTGCCCACAGCCGGCACCATGTGTGGTTTCTACAAAAATAGAGGCACCTAAATGTCTTCTTTCAGAAATCTTGTCTTGTCAAAGTTCTTCATTGCCTATTTGTTCATAGCTGGGATGAAAGCACACTTGACTGTTATAATTGACATGAATCTACAATTAATCTATAATTTTTGTCTGATCTTTTGCCCAACCAGTGTTTACGATTCCGATATGTTTAGAATTCAGATACAAAAAACAAACCAGTGTTTACGATTCCGATATGTTTAGAATTCAGATACAAAAAACAACAACACAGAAACAAGACAAAGCTGTGTTAGAAGTGAAGTGAAAATAACATTAAAGCTGCTCTGTGGCATACAGATACACTTACCTGTGTTTCCCCCCTTTTCTTGATCACATTTAGGATGTAGAAGATCCTTTCTTTGTAGTAGACCTTGGCAGAGTGATCAATGTGCATGCAAGATGGGAGGCAACTCTTCCAAACGTCCACCCTTTCTATGCTGTGAAGTGCAATGATGATGTGATGCTGCTCAAGACACTGGCTGCCTTGGGTACTGGATTTGACTGTGCAAGCAAGGTATTGCATTACAAAAGAGAAAATTGAATTCAATGGTGTTCATAGGTTACGAGTTGTTATATGGTCACCAGAACGAAATCAAGATGATTCTTGACCTTGGAGTTAGTCCTGACCGCATCATCTATGCCAATCCGTGCAAGCAGATCTCCCACATCAAATATGCTGCCAAGAAAGGGGTAGATGTTATGACCGTGGATGATGAGCTTGAACTTTACAAAGTGAAGAAATATTTCCCTACTGCGAAGTAAGTGTGATGTAAATTGGTTTGTAATGGAACAACATCCATAGTTTCATTAAACCTATGATGTCATTTGTATTTCCGTAGGTTGGTACTGCGCATTCGTGCAGATTGTCCGGATGTTTTACTGCCACTAGGTGTCAAGTATGGCTGTACCACATCAATGGCTAAAGATATGCTCCATATTGCTGCTTCCTTGGGATTAACTGTAGTTGGAGTGAGGTAAGGTGATTACCTTTTCCCCCCTTTGCATGTGTTGTAATATCCTTGATCTCATTTAGTTTCCATGTTGGAAGTGATTGTCAGAAGCCTTCGTCTTACTTGTGTGCTCTTGAGTTGGCGTTTGAGGTATTTCACTACGCTGACACCGTGGGTTACCACCTGACACTCCTAGACATAGGAGGAGGCTATCCTGGCAGTAACACTTCAGATGACCTCTTCAGCAAGATGGCTGTCTGCATTAAAAGAGGTCTGAAATTGTTCCAGGATTTTCCTGACTTGAAGGTTATTGCTGAGCCAGGTAAGCTGCTGCTGCTGGTCCATTATTCTCCCTACATTCTCTTTTGCATTGAATGTGCTTTCTGTTCTCCCTCATAGGTCGATATTTTGCTTGCTCCACCCATGCTATAGCAGTCAATGTTATTTGCAAGAAACGCATACCATCTACTGATGGTTCCTTGTCGTTCATGTATTACGTGAACGATGGTGTGTATGGATCCTTTAATGGCGTCTTGTATGAAAATGCTGCTCCTGTTCCAAACATTTTGAATGTAAGTTTTAGTGGTCGTGCTAGGTCACCTTTTGTATGTTTTACCATTAAAGTTGACGTATGTCTATTTTAACGTGTTTCTTCCCCCCGCCTTGAATAGGAGGATTGTTCACCTTGCCAACAGTACAAAGCCAGTATTTGGGGTCCAACCTGTGATGGTGTAGACAAGCTCTGTGACTCGATTGTGCCAGAGCTGGATGTTGGAGACTGGTTATATTTTGACAACATGGGAGCTTATTCTGTGTGTGCCTTCTCAAGCTTCAATGGGTTTCTGCGGCCGCCTTCCTACTATTATATCAGAGAAGCCGACAGGTAAGAACTAGCACAGCTCATGTAATTCTCAATGTTGTTTGTTGGCTTCAATTACTATTGGTTTGTGTAATTCCAGTGAAAGGTTCAAAACTCTGCATGGAATCTGTTCAAGGGAAGAAGTTGTGACAACCAAGTGCGAGACCTCAGCTTCCACCAAATGTCTTCTGGCTGTGGATCAAGAGACCACAGCTCCCACTGAACATCTTCTGGCTGGTGATCAAGAGACCACAGCTTCCACCAAATGTCTTCTGGCTGTGGCTCCCACTGAACATCTTCTGGCTGGTGATCAAGAGACCACAGCTTCCACCAAATGTCTTCTGGCTGTGGATCAACTCTCTCAAGCACCACTGGCTGTTTACTAATTATCATCAACATCTAAACTTGTGTTACTATTCTAGTTGTAGGACAGTTGTATCTAAACTAAACTTGTGTTATATACTATTATAAATTATTAGCAAACGAAATAATACCAAGAATGTGGTAATGATGAATGGGTGTGGTGTATTGTGAGTCAGTGTTACATGGTTTGTTGAAGTTGCATTTGCTTGAGCCTTTCTACTTGCTGCTTCCAGATTGGAACTTTCCTGTTGGCCATGTGTCTCTTGGCGTGTTTTGAAAGATGGTCACTCCTCATGAACCTTCGTGAACACACAGGACATTCATACTTCTTTTCTCCTGTGTGCGTCCTGCGATGACGTGCAAGTTCATCTGAACGAGCAAAACATCTTTCACAATCTTCCCAGCTGCACACAAATGGTTTTTCTCCTGTGTGAGTCCGCACGTGTGCTTTTAAATGAGAACTTTTATAGTAAGTCTTGCCACACCCAGGATACTGACAGATGAATGGCTTTGACCGGTTGTCTTCCTCTACCTGGCCTGGCAATCGGGTCTGTGTAGTAAGGACAGGAACTATTGGTATCGAGTTTTCCTTGATGAGTTTGGAGATAATGTCTTGGTTGGCTTTAGTAAGTACAACAACTTGACCTGGTGGAAGAGAATGCTTGCAGATGGAGTCCATGAAATTTGACAGTAAGCTGATTGGCTGCATTGAGTAAGAACATTGAGTAAGAAATTTGACAGTAAGCTGATAGGCTGCATTGAGTATCGATTAATATACAGACAGAAGTGTTTAAAATGTCATGACCTTTACAAAAGGTCAATTTGCTCAAGGTCAAGGCTGCATGGTAAGAAATGAAATTTGACAGCAGCTGCATTGAGCAAACATCAGTGTCTATACAGAAGTAATTATAATTTCTAAAAAAAAGTCGTGACCTTTACAAAAGGTCAATTTGCTCAAGGTCATGGAATTCACAAAAGGTCATGGAATTCGCAAAAGGTCACCTTTGTAAGTTTAGCTAACTGAAAGGTCAGGAATAGGATCTACTGTTTATAACTTACAGTCTTGAAAGCAAGACTCATTTCACCCGAAGAATACTCAGCCCCTTGTTCATGTTCTATACGAGAGCTCATGGGGGAAGGAGTAGCATTTTCTCCACTGCTGCTCACGGAAGATGCTGGCGAAGGAGGGCGCCATTCTTCACTCGAAGTATAGAGCGGTGGTGATCCAATTGGAGTACCTTCTCTCAAACTTAGAAGGGACTCCACTGCGGCTGAAGTTCGTTTGTCAAGCTGGCTTTCTCGATTCTGTAGACATGGGAGTTTGCCGCATTGAAAAAAAATACTACAAAAATTAACAATGTTACCTGTACAATTGTTGGCACAGCCATTGTCGATAGCCGAAGTTAAAGTTACAAAGAGGTGAATGAGGAAGACTGAAAAATTTGAACACCAAACTTTCTCTGTCCAGACAAAAGTGTGGGCAAAACGCCTCCCGGTATCATTTTATGTTGTAAACATTGTGGCTCGCATGGAATACACGTGTTCGTGGGTGAAATCCGCACGTGTAATTACCCGGCGCGTTTTATACTGCACTTATGGTGTATGTTACCGCCAACCCTGCCACACACACAACATGCCCCAGGCACACCTCTAAACACGTGCTGCTTACCTGGCAATTTGGATAGAGGTCAGTTGCGCGTGGCCACACCCACCATCGCAGAGGTCAAGAAGGCAAATCCTTGTTTGGATGGAGAGTTTTTTGGTACCGCGCAGAAGCGATTTGGAATTATTGAGTGATTGAGTGTTGTGTAGCAACGGTCTTTACTAGGTTGTTGATGGCAGAGAGATTATGGAAGTGAGAGAGGTTATGGAAGTGGAGGTTATGGAAGTTTTGTGAGGAACAAGTTTTCAGGAGGTACAGGTAGGTTTCAGAAGGAAGATGAGATGCGCAGACCAGTTGTTTGTCCTTAAGGATATATGTGAGATTCTTAAGGGATCGTCTTACCTGGCTTTTCTAGACATCAGTAAGGCTTTGAAAGTTTGTGGAGGGATGATTTGTGGTATAGAAGAAGCCGAGCAGGAGTAGAGGAGAAATTTGTATGAATGGGTGAAATCTTTTGCAATGGAGTGGCAGCTAGGATAGAATTGGACGGAGGTCAGTTGAGGAGGTTTGGGATAGAGAGGGGACTTAGGCAGGGGTGTCCTTTTTTGACCAATATTCAACATATTTGTCTGGAATGGTGGATGAGCTCGAGGGAGCTGAGCTGGGTTTGAAGGTAGATGGTACATGGTGTGGTGCATTACTCCATGCTGATGATATTGTGCTTTTGGCAGGCACAGGAGTGTAGTTGGATATGGTACAGAACTCTGTGATAAGAAGGTTTAATGAGAAGAAGAGTAAGGTAATGGTCACTGGGAAAGGGAGGAATAGTGTAAAGTGGAATATTAATGGAGAGGAGCTGGAAGTAGCGGAAGCCTTCAGACATCTGGGGTGGTTTGATGAGAAACTGAGAGGGAATGTACACTTGGAGAAAATGAATATATTAAAGGAGAGGAATGGTGGATGAATTAAGAACAAAAGTGGACGGGTAGGATGGTGTGGAAGCTGTTGGCTAGACTAAGCCTGGAACATCTGCTGAAGTGGAGCTGACAGGAGGACAGACTGCTTGTAGGAAATTAGAGTCAGCTCAGTTGAGAGTAGGAAGAAACCTATTAGGGGCTAGCAAAACAGTGGCAGTGCTGGTGGACTTGGGATGGGCAGGGAGGAGGGGAAAATTCTCTATGGTAGGAGGCTTGCACAGGTGGAGGAGGATAGACTGTGGCAGACGAGCTAAGAATGGATGGAGGGATAGGATGGTGGGAAGAATATATACTGTTGAGGAGCAAATATGATCTGAATGCTGAGCTAGGGTTAGTGAGGCAATGGAAGGTGAAGACGAAGAAGAGAAATGTGAGTGATTGGGAGGAGAATCTAGAGAGTAAGAGCAGCTTGAAGTGGTATAGGTTGGCAAAAGGTGATGGAGCAGAGAGGTATATGAGGGGGATATGAGGGAGTGAGGTCGATGGGCCAGCAGGTCGCAGGACAAGAAGCACTGTATGCCGTGTAGTGATGATAGATGCGTGTTGTGTGACAGGAAGGAAGTGGAAGATGTGGGGCACTTTCTAATAGACTTATGAATTGAGAAGGGAGTGGAAAATGTTAAGCTGGATGGAATTGAGGGAGGGCTGGAATATGGTTGGAAGAATTTGAGATGGTGGGTACTGAGGGGAAGGTGGCATTCTAGCTTAGGTAGGAGGTGGAGGGTTACAAGTAATCAGGTGATGGTGGAAATGTGTGGGTGCATTTTGCAGTGCATAGTGAAGTGTTGGCAGGGGAGCAAGGGACTGATTTATGGCCTCTCCCCCCCCCACACACTCCAACCGTAACCAAGCAGTACAACTCATTTACATTAAATCAGATATGTATGTCATAGTGTTTATTATCCAGAGGGAAGGTTCCCTCTCCACAGTGAGATGGCGAGTTGTTGAAAAACGTTGTCCCTGGAGACCACCTTTTATAGTCTGACAGGCTGTCTGGGCTCCAACCTCCCAGTGACTCTGGGGGAACCAAGAGTATGCCTTTTAGAGCGACAGGGGCAACCATCTTCTTCTCCTTCCCAAACTGAAGAGCATAACCTGGGGTGACTGCATGATTGAAATAAGACTGCATGATTGAAATAACAGTCACGTCCAAGGCGGCTGGCTGACCACTTGACCAATTTGGAAGGTACACCTCAGCTGGGCAACTGATGGAACCCAGGATTAGGGCTGGAGCATCGCAAGAGCAGCTGATTGTGCCACCGACAAAAGTGCATCGCAGATGGAGTCATGCCTGTAGATCCGGTCTCCGTTCCCACTACACTCCACCTGATGATCCCCATAGACGTGTGCAGCCCTCTGGCAAATTTGGCAGGTGGCTCCCTCCTCAGTCATCCTCAGACCAAGCCAGGATTGTTGTAGGCACAGCCTAAATTCCTTGTCTGGTAGGCAAGACCAAGAGTGGAAGAGGGGATCCGGCATGTGGGAATGTGGACAGAGCCTTGGAAAGGGTGTCAGTTCTGAATCCAGCAGGTGATGGAGGACCGACTCGTCAATGCTGTAGGAGAAGGGACGCTAAGTGGAGTGTGACATTGATGTTGTCCAGGGAAACCCAATCTGGTCTCTCCGCTGTGCTTCAGCCTAGGCTGAGATAGAAACATCCTAGTGGAGCATCACTTCCCAGGATTCCAAGACAGCGAGACTGCTAATGAACTCATGTTGAGGCCACCACTAGAATTGGATAATGCTGCCTTTAGCCAAGCCTAATCAGCCCGTTAGGTATGACAAGGCTCCCTCAAGCCCTCATCCAAACTTTCAGTGGCTTGCCCTGGTGGACATATCCTAAGTGAAAAGGACCACTTTTGGAGGGCAAGACATGGGTGAAGGAGAGTAGTTCCTGCTGTAAGTATCAGTCATCTAAATCAGATAACATCGCTATTAGACTCGTTCACCTCCACCCTCCTAGAAAATAATCTTCACATTAAGGGGGATGCCCAATGGGCCAGCCCAGCAGGGTAAAACCAGCCCTGGTGATGGGTGTATCTGAAGGTAGAATATTTAGTTTAGAATCAGCATTCTCAGCAATATAGAGGAGAGATTTGGCTCGGTGCTGGGCCTTGCTCTTCAATAATCAACAGTGCAGCAGCCAGATCATCAGGGGAGCCACAGAATGTCCCTTAGGCCCGGGGTACCTTGGCCTTGATCCTCTCCCAATGGGCTTGGAAGGTCCGGGCAAAACCTAGGTAAGATGGGGTGTTCCCCATAGCAGCTTTCTACCCAGGGGACTAAAGATGAATTACCTTTGCGAATTTCTTCGATCATGCGCCCCTGATCAACAGAGTTTAAAGCATAGGAGAAATCCAACAGAAGTGTCCAAAGACAGGACCCTAGGTGCCAAACATCAAGTATTTCCTCTTCTCCCACCACTTGAGCACATTTCCCATTACAATTCCGTTTACCCTTCACCACACTTCTTCCTTCACCACTGCTATATACTGATCTACCCAACATTAGGCCTACTCTCCCTTCATCATCTTCATTTCTCCATTCTTTCACCTACTCCTCAGACCCTTCAATGCCCTTGACCATTTCTATCATTCACCAGCAAACTTCCCACAGTACGACAAGAAATGCACAATATCTTCCACAACACCTTCATCACATAGGTCAATCACATCTCCATCCCAACACATACCACATCTCACCTTGTCACCCAAGAGTCCCACTGATGCCGTCCTTAACCTAAATCTCAGTCTCACTCCCCCTGTGTTACTGAATCCTCTCATATCTTTCTTGTCCAATCTTCTTTAGCAAACTTATACCACTTGAGGCTGGATTTTCCCTCCCACTTCTTCCCACCATTCTTCCTTATGAACATCCCTTACACAATTCCTCCATGTCTCACTTGAGCCTACTAGGTCCTTTTCAGTTCACAAAACTCTGCCCACCAACCTGGACAATCACTTAACTGGGCTACAACTTTTTTCACTAGCTCATTCTCTGCAACCTCCATCCAAATAAGAGTTTATTTTCTTCTCTTCTCTCCTCCAGCCTCCATCCCAGTCCCCTCTTACTGCAACCTCTGCAACTGCATTACTCCTTCCAACCAGTTTCCTACCAACGTTCTCTTGAATTCTTTTCAAATGCTTGCTGGCTGTCTTCCCTCCTGTCCATCACACTTCAGATGCACTTCTAGACCCATATTAGTTTACCACTGTCTGTCTCCATCGTTCACCCTGCTCATATAAACAATTCTTGCCCTCCATTTCTCTGCCTTTTCCCTCATCTTCTCCAAATGAACATTTCCTCTCACCCCCGTCAAACCACAGTCCAAGATATTTGAAGGCTTCCACATTCTCCATTCTATCCTCACTAACCTTCCACTCTCATCCACTACACTTTCCTCCAACTGTCATTGACTTACTCTTCTCACTATTAAACTTATATTTCCACTCCATCGGCATACTTCCCCACCACATCCAACATCACTTGTAACTCCACCTGATCTCTCGCTAACAGTATAATATCATCTGCATACAACAACCCACCATACAATGTTCCTTCCACTTCAATCCCTAACCCTTTTCCCTCCAAATCCTTCAACAATCCCATGACATACACACTATAGAGAACTGGTGACAAAGGAAAATCAGTCGTGCCTCACTCCAAACCACCTAGACCCATCTCCACCCAACACACTAGACTGAACTCCTTCATACACACATTAACAAAATTCTTCAGAACTCCGTACCTCTCATCTTCATCCACAATCCTCCCCTCCACAGAGTATGGGGTACATCCAGAATTGCCAGAAATATTTTTTGCCCCTGTGACCTCATTATGTAACACACACACACCTCAACACTAGGAAGTGGTCACCACATCCTCTCCCCCTAAATCCACCTGACCATCTGTTAGTATACGATTCTCAAACCTACCGAGCCTACCTGCCAACACTTTTGCCATCACTTTTGCCACACAACTCCCCAAAACTAACCCCCTGTAATTACCAGCCACTTCCTCATCCCCAGCTTTAAAGATATAACTCTGTCTCCAATCATCTGGCCAATACTTGGACTTCATTACCAAGAACATAACCTTCCCACCATCCTATTCCCACCATACTTAAACATCTCATTAATTTTGCCATCAGGAGCAGGGGCCTTGCCCCTCTTCAACCCCTTCACAATATTGTACATCTCCTGTGATCCAACTCACTGCTATTATTGCTAGGTTTAAGAGAAGGAGAAGGCAGCAAAGGAGAATGTGGGCAAGGAAAATATTTCGAAGTAGGGGTAAGCTTGGAGATCATGAAAGTTTCTTCAGGTACTTCAATATGACACCCCAGAGGTTTTCACATTTGCTTAGCCTTTTTGGCCTCTCTATCAGATGGGAAGACTCTAAGTTTCATCTAGTTATTCCACCTGATAAAACTAGCTATAATGCTCCATTACCTAGTTTCTTGTGATTCTATGCAAACTAGCTAATGTGTAGGCCACTCAACTGTCAATGGAATTATTGAGAGTGTACAATTGATGCCATGGTTGAACATATTAATGCCTTACTACTTCTTTTGGAATGGAAGCGTCTAAGTGAAGGATTTGAACAGATCACGAACATCTATATGGTGTGGGAGCTATTGATGGGAAATGTAATCGTGCAACCTTCACATTCAGGCTCCACTTGCTTTGCAATTAAATTAAAGGTGTGATGGTCCAAAGGGACTCAGCATTTTAATTACCAAGGCACATGCACTGTAGTGCTATTGGCTCTGTGTGATGCTCACTACTGTTTAGTTGACATTGGTAATGTGGAAGGCATAATGATGGAGTGCAGAAATATTAACTGGAATAACATCTCCTATGCCATACTATTTTCTTGATGATTCTGTTCGACATGTATGCTCTCTGCTCTTATCCTGGCAGATGTCTATATACCTATATACCAGAGAATATGCGCAACTTCAAGAGCAAGAATATTACTAGGAAACACATTTGGTGTTATGGTATCTAGGTTTCACATATTTAGAAGGCCAATCATAGCAAATCCTGAAAAATGACACGAGCACATGTCTGCGCAACAGTCCTGTATCCAATCAGCCATACTCTCCACCAGGATATGATGATCAAGAAGAAAGAAATGGAAATTTGATCCCAGGCAACTGAATGCTCAAAACAGCAGCTGGAATTACAGACATCAGCCTGTTGGAAATAACACATCCTCTTGTGCCACTGCAGATTTATGTGACACAATCGTCTTCAGCAGCTGGTAAGCATGATGGACTGATAGGATATTAGACTTAATAAGCTAATTAGCCAAAGTGATCTGAGACATGAAGTGGTATGCTTCATATGCCATTGCTCAGGAAACAAAAATGATTGACTTAATTAAGAATCATGATATTTTGGAGTGTAAATAGGTTATGGTCAACTGTTAATCGCATAAAAATGTGTGCTCAGTAAATGACAATGAGTTTGGCCAAAGATAACTATCAACTGCTTTACAACAATTACCACATTCAAGATTTGGACGACACCCAGAAATTGTAGTTACTTGATTAGACCATGATCATCACAAACACCCAGTGTTCTAAATATAGAGTCTATTATTAGAACATTCTAGAGCTATCTAATTAAAGTTAGTATATGCACATGCCACATCTCCCTTCCTTGGAATTCTGTCAGAGTCGGTCCGGAGCTTTGATCGTTCTGTAAGGGGAATTTGCCAGAATCCAGAGTTGGCATCGATCTTGGTGAAAACAGTTGCTCCTGCCAATTGAGCCAAGTTTCTTCGACTTTAGGGAGTGGATGCATCTCTCTGAGGACGCTCTCGTTCAATGGCTTGAAATTACCACATATGCGGACCTCTCCACTCTTTTTGGGAACTACCACCATTCCTACGCACCATGGAGTATGAGAGTCAACTTTGGAGACGACTCCCAGGGATTCCATGCATTCTAACTTGCGTTCCACTTTCGAGTGTAAGGGATGTTTCTTGGGATGAAAAGGGAATATGGTCTTGCCTCTGGCTGCAGATGGATCTCGTACGGTTCTCCGAAATTACCCAATCCCTTTGAAGAGGAATGGATATTGCTTGAAAATGCCTGATTCATCTGTTGTCATTGTGGATCCATCTTTGCTCTAGACTTAGTGCTTCTATTGCTGGCAGGCCGAGTAAGTTCGATTTTAATTCTTCCACCACGTACATCTTTTGCTGGCAGGACCTCCCTTCGTATGCAATTTTCTCTTGGACCTGCCCCACAATAGGGTAGTATGCTCTGGGCCAAACAGTTTTTTGTCGGCTGTAGTTAGCAACTTCTTCCCAAGCTCCTGGAGGTTGTCTCTGATATGACTGTGACTTCCGCCCCAGTATCAAGCTTGAACTCAGTCATCTGTTTGGAGAGTTGTACATTCACTTTCCATGAAGTTTCATGGCTTGCTGCAATTGTGCCGATGAATGCTGAGTCAACGAGAGTGTAGCTCTCACTAAATACCTCAGCTGCTGTGCTGGACAGACATATGTTGCTGTAGTGACCCTTTCTCTGGCAACGATGCTGCTCTTGCTGGGCATTTCACCCAAGGGTATTGACCTTTGCCACATCTTGTACACTGTTTCTGTGCTTGTTGGTACTGTTCAGTACCCTTGGGGAGTATGCACTCTTTTGTCTGTTAATAGGTTTTTTAATGCTTCCATGCCTGATTTTCGTCTCTTCCAAGGCTATCCCATCATCTCCTTGCCACACTCGCTGTTGCTCTTGAACGGCTTCCCACTGGCGAATCATTTTCTTAGGATTATTAGGTTAGTTGATTACGCCATCATCACAAACACCCAGTAGAGAACATTCTAGAGCTATCTAATTAACAGTTAGTAATTAGCCATGCTACAGAAATGCTGGTGAAGCTTGGTAGCATTAGAATCTCTTCCTAATTTGGGGGGTCATGGGGGAGCACTAAAAGTTACTTTGCGATCCTGTCTCTTGTAGTACCACAAAAACATACAACACAAAAACATACAACACATCACAAGTGTGACAGCATTTCTGAAATAAAAAAGATTTTTATTTTAATTTTTTTTAAAAAATTTAAGAGATATATATATATTAAGGTCAGAAAGCTGTATTGTTAGCATGTCTGAAGGTAATGAAATGTCTGAAGGTAATGAATTAAGTAATGAGAAGCTAACAAAAACATTTCTTCACAACAAACTTTGATCCTAGACATCATGATCCCAACCAGCCAACCTGAAGATCAGTCAATCAAGAATCCATAAAATGCTCCATGACTCACAAAATCACTAGGGGTAGAGTGGTGGTAAACATCCGGATGATAACAGTAAATGTCCTTCAAAAGTTGATGCAAGAAAAATTACAAAATGGTGTTAGGTAGTCTTCCAATTGAGGTTAAGTAAAGCCTGAAAATGATAATTAAGCAAGGAAGAGGTGTCAATCATCTCTTGTAAATTAGAGCTTACAAACTGCAAGCCAAACTTATGCAACATAGGGATAGATATATAACGCTCTGAAGCAATCAAAACCAAGTGTGTAAGAGGTCTTCATCTGGGTTTTTTACTCCTCCCAGTGGCAAGGGTTAGCCTACACCCAACCTGAATCTTAATTAACCCTGAATCTTAATTAACCAGCCTGGTGCTGAAGCAATAAGGCACTGGCATTTAACTTCTCAGAATTTCTCCAGCCATTGTCACTGTACCAAATAAGTAGAGGCTGAAGAATACTAACAATTTGGTTCACATTTAAAAGTTGTAGTATATAGCCGTACTATATTACAGTTCTTATCTAATTTAATGACGCCGGCTGGTGAAATTTTGAGGGTAACATCTCTAGCCTTTTTGGCTTCCCCCAAACCAAGACTACATTATATGAGAGCTTTCCGGGAATTCCTTACTGTTCCAGTCTCGTTGTATTTGGATCCACTACAATATTTACCGAGCTAATTCGGGATAGCACCCTATATATATATATATTACTCAACTCAGCAATGACTACATATAGAAACCAAACTTGCCAGCCATGACAGACAATCCCACATAAATTTATTCAATAAATAGAGACATGTACTGTTAACATTCAGCATATACACAACTTTGTTGTAGCTCCAGATTATAGAAGTTATTTACAAAGTTGCAAAGTTATTACATTTTACACCGCAGATTTCAACTTGTCCAGGTATTTCTGATGTGCGCTTTCAGGCGTAGCAGCTACCAGTCCATCCTTGTTCAATGGACTTCCATTAAAGCTGTAATCAATCTCCTGTCCCTTCAACGTAGTCATCCTGCCTCCCACTGCATTCAAAATGGCATTCCCAGCACAAATGTCCCACTTCTTGATCTCCGTAACATGCAAGTACAAGTTGCTTTTTCTTTCCACCACTTGAAGCGTTTTGTAGCCAGAACCTGCTGCTGGTACATGGACAAGGTGTAAACCATCCTCTTTAAATGCTGCATCAGCCACCTCTTGAGCTTTTCCAGCATGTGACATGGAATATGTAACCTTGAAGTCTTTGCTAGCATCCTTGGCTATAGCTGCTTTGAGACTGTCAGATATGCCATGTTCTATCCATGCCCACTTTGTTATGCCTTGCGAGCCTCCTTCTGATTTTGAAAAAGGTTGATTTATGATGCCAGCAATGGGAGTGCCTTTCACTGCGATACAGATCATTACTGTCACATACTCCAACAAAGAAGGCTTATTTTTGCCTTCTATATATTCCTGAGTTGCATCCAATGGATCAATCCAGATAGTAATCTCCTCTGCAATGTCATAAAATTTATCATGAAGCTAAAAAAACACATATAATTTTGGGGGCTAATGGTGTACATAGTGTCTATCTCTATCTATAGCAGAGGCTTGTGGATGCAAGTACATTGTAGGGCTCCTTTAATAGATAATGTATAGGTCACTATTCAATAGTTTCTCATCGTGTATATCTCTGTGTTCATGTGGGCAAGAGGGTAATGTAATTATTGTTATACTGTAAAATCTGGTTGCATCGTGTCCTTTGCATATGTCCAGACCTGCAAGAAACCCAGCGCCAATCAGCAAATAGGTGCACAGAAAATAGTTCTAAATAATGCACATCCATTTCTACCTAAATTATGAGAATGCGCATTACTTTTTTTAGGGGTGGCAGAAAAGGGAGGAGCTCTTGGGAGGAGCTCTTAGACATGTCCGAGGAGAAAAGGGAGCTCAGAGCCAATTTAAGCTACAGTCCGATGCATTGCTTCAGCCATAAGTCGTAATGCACTATATATATCTCGTGAACTTTCCCATAGATAGATTGCAAGTGTGAGAAGCAGTTGGTCTCACACATTTCCTTCAAAGGTTGCCTCTAACATGCATGTGCAGAACTAACATGCATGTGCAGAACCAATATGATTCAAGACATGCACTTCACAGAGATACCTCGGAACACTCAACAAAGATTTAGAATGACAATGAAAGCAGTGCCTAAACATCTGATGATGCTAATCATCCAGATTTTACGGCATATTATAATTTCGCGGCATATTATTATATTTTCAATGTTCAAATGCAAACACAGTAAGCTGCAGATTATAACAAGAATGAGGTGAGCAAACAATAGCTACACAGAGATATACCAAGCAGCACCTATAACAAAATCTACAGACAGCAAGGAAATACACCAAGGAGAGTCTTCCTTCTTTCTTAAGAGTGAAAGGATTCGCAGTGGTTCCTAGAAAGTATAGGTTCCTGTGCAGCTTCTTCAGCAGAAGACCTTACAGAAACAGCAATAATGCCCGCAAAAGATGGTCACATTTCAAAATTGCAGTTGCGATCGTCGGCCATTGTTAAATTACTCTTTGTTGCACAACAAATGCAGTCTTTTGATTTTTTTAATGCAGGCGGTGACTGGGCGGTGATTGGGCAATAATTTTTGATTTTGATGTGGGCAGTGGATGTGATACTATAATGACTAGAGGGGCCTACAAGACAAAATGTTCTACCTTGAGAAATTTTCAAGGTTTGCTATTCTGTTACAAGATGCCAGGAGAGTAAAACACATTATAGGCATTAAAGCTCATCAATTGTAACTTAACTCATCGGTACTGATTCATCTCGCACTGCCATAGACATGACTTCTTCATTGCTTATTGAAATGGAGGGAACATCGATCTGTGGCATGTCAGTTTCCTCGCTCTGGAATGGAATACTGGGCCATAGAGACCTTAATCCTGACACTATGACCTGGTTTGACTCCTACAAGAAAAGAATAACACAGACAACCTTCACGATTCCACCTTCCACCACATTTACCAACCGAGGCAAACCTTGTCTCCCATGGTTACATATTGATTCTTGCCCTGCTCTGTCAAGCCCTTGGAGAGCTTGTTAATCTGAGGTTCATCCAAGTTCCTAACCTTGACTACTTTTCTCCCTCCCCTTCCCACCAAATCAATGGACGCCGAGATAAGATGAGAGATGTGAACGGTTTGGCTTTCTCCAGAATAGTCCTTTTTCGTGTGCAATAAGACATAGACAGTTATCACAATTCCCAATGCTATAAGAAAAATCAGTGTAGGTTTGTTCAGTCTCAGTTCATTCGCCATGGTGCACTACTATTATGGGTGTGACTTTCACAATTCCCAACGCAATCAGTGTAGGCTTGTTCAGTCTCATCATATTCGCCATGGTGCCTACTTATTATGGGTGTGGCTTGCGAGCATTATTGTGGGCGTGACTGAAAAAACCAGTTGACCAATCAATTGTTATTTTTTTAAATACAAAATCTAGTCTTTTTAGCGGGAAGACCTGAACTCAACAAACTGAAAATGGAAGCACTCTACAAGCGTAAGGGAAAGGTGGGATTGGGAAACAGAGAAAAGAGAAAGGAATTCAACAAGCAATTCTCAAAAGATAGAAGGGACGAAATTGTTGCTTCTCGCAGAAGGATGCCTTTAGGAGAGCTAAACGTATCTTGTGAGTATGGGTGGCTAGCTGTCAAACTATAACTGAAGGTACATATTCTATTATTATCATATTTTCTAATAGGTACCAGTAAATCTCCATTAATGAAGCCGCCAAGGTCAGAAATAAAAAAAGGTGACCGACTTCAACAACTAAGGGAGTGGCAGCAAGCAAGAAAAGAAGCAAAACACAAAGTACCACCAAAGAAGGCCATCTTTGTCGTGGGGAAACCCAAAGATATCAACTTCAGGCCGCAAATAAAAGTTGGAATCAAGAGACCTCATGGTGCAGTGATATCTGCTGCCAAGAAAGCGATCTTGAACTTGAGCCCTAGTAAAAAACCTCTTCGACCCTTGCCTATTTCGACATCTACTCACAGAGCTAGTCTACCACCTTCCAGCAAACAACCTCAGCATCCAGTGATGAACAATAAAATTGAGAAAGCTGCAAACAAGAGGATGCCGGCAAAGCAGACTGCTTCACATGCCGAGTCACCAAAAGGTCGATCACTGCGTAACAAGACCAAAGCACTTACATCTGCCAACAAGCATGTTACTGGACCTTCTCAAGTCACTAGCAAGGTGACAAGCAACTACAGGAAAACTGGAAGCTACAACAACAGCTGCAAGAGCGTGACATCTAAGAAGATTGCTCCTGCTCCCAGGATTGCGGTTGGTTCCAGAGCTGCTTCAGCTTCTAGGGTTGCTCCGAAGGCTGGAAAATGTACAAGCATGAGAGTAGGAAACAAGCAGAGTAAAAAGCGTGCCACACCAGCTGGAACAAAGCCCCAGGAGCCTGATGAAATGGTCAACCCATGTGAATCTCCAGCCATAACCAAAGAATATGTACCACCACCTTCTTCTTCCCAAGCTCTTTGTGTAGAGACAGAGGAGGATGACTCCTTGGTTATTTCTATTCCACCAACTACCCCGATCAAGAAAAATTATGCACCTGTCTGCCCTTCGCCTCTCCTCCACAGTCATTCTGCTGATCACGAGCAGCATCAGAAAACCTGCAATGGCCGCCATCCAACATTTGTTAATGAGCCTGCTTGGATACCTGGAGCCTCTGCTCCAATGGAGACTGACTCTGACAATTTTGGTGACTTCGACAACAAGTTTAGCCCTTTCAAATTTGGCACCACTGCTGCTGGCTCCACTCCCTTTCATTTCAGCTTTGCAATGGACGATGGGCTATCTTCAAAGCCAGTTGCATGCAGGTTATCTGTCAGTGATATGAACTGCAGCAGTGAGGTGACATCAACAACTACTAATGCAACTGGCGAGGACACTTCAGAAGGGGAGTACTGTGTCCTGGTCGAGGCTGATGAAATCATGATTACATCGACCACTGAGGCTGGAGATGAGTCCAAAGACGACAAAGCAGAGGAGATAGAAAACACCCCTTCAAAGGTTCATTCTGCACGCAAGCGTGGCACTAAGTCACGCAGCAGTGCAAAGCGTCGCCTGTCTTGCATTTTAGTAGTGAACGAAGAAGAAACAAAATCTGTGGTGGAAAATTTGGCGACTGCATTGGAGGAAGAAAGTTTTAAGGAGGAGGAACAGAGTAAGTGTAAATGGATTAATACTGTCACTATGCGCATGCACAATCAATTTGTGTAGTATGGAAATGAGTCTCTTTACTTTTGATTTGTCCCTTCGAAGTTCATGCTAGATTTAGAGTATTATAGTGCAAGAGGGGAGCAGGACTGCTGGTAAAAGTGATGATTAATAACCCTCCCTACTAATTCACTATACCTGGTATTACTATTGGAAGGGTGGTTACAATTATGCTATGTTATGAATTATGCAAGTTGTGATACTTTGAAGAAAAAAGTCTGCTGATTGCAACTGCCATATTCAAGAGATTCTTTCTGGGCCTTCCTACTGTTTCTAGAAGCTATCTTGCTGCGGAAGGCTTCACAGACACCCATGCCTACGGGAAACACTCTGAATTCCTTTGCCTTTGAGAAAGGAGAAACTCGGGTATGGATTTCTTTGTGTAAGTTTTGCTCTGACATAGCTTTAGTTTGCTCGCTTCAAGCTTCAATGGATCCGATTCAACCAAACTGCAGCTTATTGTATTAATAAAAAAATCTACTAAGTCTCACTGGCCAGGCTGTTCTAGCTATAGATTTGATGCACTCACAGCTGGAGGTGCGGTTACAACTGGAGGGGCAGTTCCTAAACAAAGAAATATGGTAGTTATGATTTAGAGCATAATTGCATGTTTATGGTTCTGTTTATTCTTCTAGTGACAGGAGGACTGGATATCTTCTACTTCAGAAAGTTGCATTCTGATGTGTGCCACAAGTTAACGCCACTCTGTGACATGTGGGAAGAGAAAACAGGTGCTCTGGAAAGGTCAAACGAGCCAGACATGGAGGAAGGTGGGCTTTGTTAAAATACTCTCGGTTTTAATGGGGTACTTGCATGATTACAACACGATGTTTGGCCATGCCCACTTATGGTATCAATATTTCAATGTCCCATAGGAAGATATATTGTTCTTCGTGATTCTCAATGAAATCCTGACATTGCATGTGCATAATACTATATATAAATAATACTATATTATATATATATATATATATATATATATGGACCAAATTATAGGGACTGGAATGACTACAAAATTTGCTACAATATGATATTTTTTCATGTCCATTCAAGCTACAGTTGAGGAATAATGGAGAGTGACAGTCGAAGTGGTGTTAGTTGAAGTGGTGTTAGTGGTGAGGTTACCTGTGAGCTTGCTGCTAGTTCTTCTCAAAACTCATGGTTGTCTCAGGGAACAAGATGTTCCTGGAGAGCATCACTGAACGGCTGAGAGAAAGCAGTAAACTGCTGCCATATAATGTGTGAAAAAACCAGCAACAAGATCACGGGTAAACTCAGCACTAACAAACATTTTGACTTCCACTTTCCATTATTCTCCAACCTACTGTTACAAATGAGGTTATAGCTGATCCTTTTACCCTGTTTGGTTGGTTGAGTTCTCTAGGGCAACTGTTACCAAGTCCTTGAAGGAGGCTGTAGCTGATCCTGCATGGGTACAGTCAACAGCAGCAATAAGGCATGGCATATGATGATAATATGTAGTGTCCAACAACAAGAGAGTTCTGAGTGGGTCTTTGTAGAACTCGGTGTAGTCCTCTGCCACTCTCTGTAGTCCTCTGCCACTCTCTGTAGTCCTCTGCCACTCTCTGTAATATACACAAACAATAAAACACAAACAGACAAAAAAGACTTAAAACAATAACAAAAATGTTCAACTAACTATATTACATTGTGACCTGTTAAAAAAGAAAGGAAACAAGACTTTAAGATTAATATTTAATTTTTTTACTGTACCCACTTTTGTACTGCTTTTATAACCAGTATAATGATTGGTATAGACGAGAGATTTTATTGACCCTGGTAATGGTAAAGGACACTAAATGGAAGCATTTTTGTTCTTGTAAAATAAGAATGCTCTTACTTATTACAGTTTGTTTCTATTTTGAAGGTTCTTGTACCTAGTTGTTAAAGGAACGGTATGACTAAAAATGATGCTCCCCAACCTGTTTATTGTTCCACTATCATTTGTCATGTGAATAGAATTGGAATGGCAGTTACTAAATATGCAAGTTCTGGTACGACAATTATCGTAAATGGCTGACGATTGCAAATGCCATTTTGGTCCTTACTACTGTTTCAGGAAGCTTTTTTTTGTTTTTGAGAAAAGTTGCACAGGCACCTATGCCCACCTATCAGGAAACACTTTGAATCCTTTTGCCTTTGAGAAAGGAGGCACTCATATGGACCTAGCCCAACCTAGCTTTAGTTTGCTCACTTCAATGGAGTGGAGCCAAACTGCAGCTTATTATGTTTGCATTCTAATGATGAATAGTCTGGTTACCGGTGGCTACAAATTTGGCACTGTCATAGCTGGAGAGCGGTTACTTTTGGAGGGACATATCTTATGGACTAAGCTATACACCTTTGATTGGAGGGTGTTCACAACTGGCAGAGTGGCTCCTAGTAGAGAGGATATGCAGTAGTTTTTCTATCCATAAGATGGACCTCTAGCAAGACCACATAGAGTGCGTTAATTTAACTTAGTCTGTTTGCAGAAATGACGAAGGTTTGTTCAAAAATTACATTACACTGCTCCCCTCTTGGAATAGATTTGGTGGTGCTATGTGATGGTCATCAGGCACAAGGATAGTTTGAAGCTAAGCTGGTGGGATGTAAATCTCCTCAAGTTGTACTTGGCATGATTATCTTGTCTGATAATTGCATGAAGAAGCCACAGCAGGTGGGATATCTGCTGTCTCCTAAACTTGTAAATTCCTGGAGCTTGTGGTATGATGCTTTGCTCCCGAGGGGAGGATCCTTAGAGGTGGAAAGTGGACTCTGAGTTGAAGCGAAAGCGAGGTGGACATTGTGCTCAATACTACTTGGTGATCATGCAGAGGGATGTCAAGGTTCAAATTCAACATATGGAATACACACATCCACTGAGCAATAATGACTAACAGTGCTAATTTTAAGGCCTGTCCTCACTGCACACTCAATACATATGTGCACTGATATACATTGGTTGAGTCCACGCCCAACTTTGAATAGATTCAAAGCTATTCAGAAAAATTAATATATGCGTTAAAAATAATTATGCACATTCTGTGTTCATTTGAGTAGACTAGAGTGCTAATAACTAGTATATACCTCCTTGATTATTTAAAAAAAAATGGGGGGGGGGGAGGGGGGTGTTGGTTAGTGATCATCCTTAACGATTCATCCTTTCCTTTAGATATCTTTTAGTTCTGCAACAAGACTCCTTCAGCTATGTAGGAAGCTCTTTTTGTGTGTGTTGAATGCTAGTGTGGATGCAACTAATGCACATTTATTGGAATTGAGGTCGTCGAAGGAAAACCAGACTTGATGTGCCTCCTATGTGGTTCAGGTGTGGACAGATCCTAATGAGTGCTTATTGTTTGCAGTATATTGAACCCTGACTACTGAGTTGAATGAAAGTGTAGACAAGGTGAAAGATGTAGCCGAGGTGAAAGAAGGTGCAGACACGTTAAAAGAAGTCAAGGTGAAAGGTGTAGGAGGGTTAGACAAGGTGAAAGAAGGTGTAAAGACATTGAAAGAAGGCGTAAACAAGGTGAAAGAAGGTGTACGAGGTGAAGCAAGGTGTAGATGAGGTGAAAGAAGGTGCAGGCACATAGAAAAAAGGTGTAGAGAGGGGAATGGGAATGAATGACATCCAGGGTAAACCTAAAACATAACAGTACACCCATGGTTTTAGGTGATCAAAATAGAGACAAGTTTTTGTCCTGGTAACTGAATACGATAATGACTTCAGAAATTTGTCTCTTAGCAAAACAAGCCCTATCAATTCAGTGAGTTATGGAACACCAGATCGCCCTCACTGATTGGTGTTCCATGAATCTTACGATCGTAGAACTCTTTGTCTGTCTTGTGTTGCTGAAATAATCCCTTACTTGCTAGTATGATTCCTCCAGCCGGTTACGAAAATAATGTGTATAATCTGATGGCATGGTTGGCTCAGACTCAGCTTGTCCATAGAACTATCTGTAGGCATTTTCACCTGATGCCAAAACATGTGGTAGAATGATGTACAGTCAGTTGTTGCATATTGTAAGCAAGACAGATTAGGACGAAGGAGGTGTTCCCACTTGTTTAACATCTATCATGTTGTCTGATTGAGCATCTATACACTTCCGCAACCAGCTCTCTCTCTCTCAAATGAATGTAGCCTGAGTTGTAAATCTGGGTTAAACACATCCTCAGAGTGGTGATGGCTACTGCTAAACATATCCTCAGAGTGCTGATGGCTATTGCTAAACACATCGTTCAGAGTGGTGATAGCTACTGCTACTAAACACATCCTTCTGAGATATTACAGTACATCTGCTATGGTAACACAACACGGTCTTGTTGTCAACACTGAATACCAGGGAGCCGAGACTCTGCGTTCTTCCATTTATTGTGAAATCGAACTCTTGCACAATTTCCAATTGGCCTTCAGAATCTTGGAAATCACATGACCAGGTCATGTTAGAGATTCATGGTGGCTGTATGGTGAATAGGTGACCGATTAGGTAGTGACAAAATTGCCGCATGAATACAACAACGGCCAGTAATTATTGCCTTGTATAAGTGGTTAATCTTTCTTGCCCACTCACACCAATTTGAGATGTCACGCCTCAAATCTTCCAAGTCACACGCACCTGTGTCCAGGAGAAAGTCACAGGAGAAGTCGGGATACGGCGCAATTGGGCCTGAGACCAGTTGATTTCTTAAGTGCTCGAAACATCTTGACATTCTGTTGTCAACCTTTCTTTTTTTAGCTGATCAAACCAATATTGTTGAATAAAACAATGCTGTTCTTGTTTCAAATTTTTGTTTGTATGTGGCCGAAACCTGTCTAAACATGGTGAAACAATTATTGGAATATAGGCGATTGCACTAACGGCTAAAATCACCCTTCAATAAACCTGTGACAGTGATAAGCCAAAGCCAATGCGCTAGTTCAAAATGAGCCCTATTTCAGGACATGATCTTTAGACATCATAGGTGCCTATATTAATAATAATTGAAACCCAGTGTTTAGGGTTTCCCCCAAATCATGGAGGAGTGCGCAGAGTTGTACTAAGTCCACTCAGAGCTTTACTGTTGTTGTTGGATACAGCACGTGCCATGTCTTGTTGCTATTGTTGACTGGATCAATGTAGAGTCAGCTACAATCTCCTTCAAAGAGTTGGTACCAGTTACCTAGGAGCAAAACTTCTATAAACCCAACAGCAGAACTGAGCGTGGGCCATTCATCCTGCTTGTAATACAGCACATGCTCAAGTCTAGTTATAAAACAGCACGTGAGCTAGTTTGATTGAGTCATTTACAGTCGCCACCAATAAAATAAAAAAATTACATTAAAAACAACAACACTGTAATTGAGAAGCAGAGTGGACGTGGACTGCATTGTAGTGTGTGTGGAATCTTGTGTGGAATCTTCTGGTGCTAAGGTTTTTATGAATGGTATGTGAGCGGAGAAATAGGGATAGAAACATACCCTTGAAGATGAATTTCAAGGTTTCTAACACTTTCTACATGTGTTTTTGTGCTGCCGGTTTCACACCTTTGCTCTCCACTCAATGCCTTGCATTTATTTGTAGTCGTCTTATTCTTAGTCCAACTCAAAGTTCCAAAAAGGGTGTGTGTGTCCCTCCCTTCACCCCCATCCTAAATGAAGGCTTGAATGTGTCTATTTTGCTAAGGGGGTTGCTAACTCAACCAGTCAGTGTGATAGTGTATGCAGTACTGTTAGTCTGTACCCTTTCATATAATTTTGAGTAGACCGGGGAAAAATCATGTCAAATTTATCAATGGAAATTCAAGGTTCAACTTTTTGTTGTGTGTGTGTGTGCTGTGTGTGTGTCAAGTCTATTAACTCCTCGTTCCTCACTTGTTAGTCCTGGGCCAACTCCGTACCACCACTGGCCAGGCTCGTTTGCTGATGAGGCAGAAGTTGAAGCAATACATTGGCCTGGTCGACACGGCAGAAAAAGCACCGAGTGGTGAAGGCAGAAAGACGTCTGCAGACGACCTGCAGGTATGTGTGTATGTGCATGGAATATGTAGACTGCTATGCACTGCCTTTCTACCATACCATACATAGACAGCTACTACTCCAGTGTGCATAGAATACACAGACTGCTGTGCACTGCCTTATCTACCATACATAGACAGATAACTGCTCCAGTGTGCATGGAATACACAGACTGCTGTGCACTGCCATACATAGACAGATAACTGCTCCAGTGTGCATAGAATACACAGACTGCTATGCACTGCCTTGTCTACCATACATAGACAGCTACTGCTCCAGTGTGCATAGAATACACAGACTGCTGTGCCCTGCCTTGTCTACCATACATAGACAGCTACTACTCCAGTGTGCATAGAATACACAGACTGCTGTGCACTGCCTTATCTACCATACATAGACAGATAACTGCTCCAGTGTGCATAGAATACACAGACTGCTGTGCACTGCCATACATAGACAGATAACTGCTCCAGTGTGCATAGAATACACAGACTGCTGTGCCCTGCCTTGTCTACCATACATAGACAGCTACTGCTCCAGTGTGCATGGAATATGCTGATGCTGTGCATTGCCTATCTATCATACATAGAGAGCTACTGCTCCAGTACACTGACTAATGGGGAAAAGATGGTAGGACATTTGTCATACCAATTGCAATTTTGATAGGCTGCTATTCTCGATTACTCGGACAAATATTCATTCACTTTTTTGGAGTATTAATTGGGCACTAGCTACTTAGTCGAGGAAATAAACTGACTGTTGTTTCATTTCTGTTGTGTTGGATTCCTGTGCAGAATCCAGAGTGCGTGGACCCCGTGAAAGGCATTTGATGCTAAATGTTTGGGGGGGGGGGTAAGAAATTACAATGACTTCAATAAATTTACTTTTGTGATGTTTTGACTAAATGCTCTAGACTTCTTTACTGATGATAGCTAGAGCATCTAGTTGAAGCATCAAGAGAGTAAATTTCAAGTTAACTATTGAGAAGGCTTGTAATAATTATAATAATAATAGACAGTTCTAAACAACGGAAAGTGTATTTAGACTAGTACCTGTAGCTGGCTGTTTCGTAGTTATCAGGTTGCTAGCACTGGTATGGCTCAAAGAAGCCTCAAAGCCTAAAGCCTGGTTCAGAATATGAAGCAAGACAATCCATTGCGTGTATTCCATCTTCCGATCCATTGCGCTAATATTGTCAACCGGTAATACTCGAACGGAACGGATATGAAATGCAAGAGTAGGATTTGATTCAACTCTTGCGTCCAATCCGTTGCATCGGACCAATCAGAATCCTAGAACATATCATGTGTTTAACTTTACACTCTTTCAATGATGCGATAGTTATTGGAAGTGGTGAGGAGCTTTCCCAACCTCTGGCAGGTCTCAGCTAGAGGCTATAAAGATCTTAGAAAATGCCTGAAGGAAGTGGCTATCTAAGTAACTAGCTAGCTATTGCCAGGGATAAAACCATTTCAGCTACATAGTGATTCCTATTTCAGCGCATCTTCCTGCTAGCCAGTAGCAAAATCAAATCCAACTCTTCCTCACTGCCAGTACTGCTGTCCATTGCATTGGTCAAGGTTCAAACGCAGTAGACTCAATGAATTCAACGCAAATACTGGAATTTAATGACTTCTCAATTGTCAACCTAAAATTTGTTTCTCGACATTTCGGCTAGATGCTCTAGCCTTCGTCAGGAGAAGACATGATCTCAGATCGTTGAAGTTCCATCACGTAGCAGTGTACAAATCACATGAGCTAGAGCCTAGCAAAAATGTGGAGTGATAAAATTTAAGTTGATTATCGAGAAGCATTACTGTCAACCAAGAGTTCATTGAGAGTGAATAAAAAAAGCTTGTCCATTTGTGTGCCTACATAATGAGGTCTGCGCTTATATTTTAAATGCACTTATATGGCAGACTTTATAGTCTAATGCTGAGTTTTACTCACTACTGTGGTGACATCCCACTTTGTATTTGTATGTACTCCTCTACTCTGCAGGGGTTCTGGGACATGGTGTATTTTCAGGTGCAAGGTCTCTACAAGATGTTTGATGACAATGGAGAGCTGGAGAGGAACGGCTGGAGACTTCCGTTTCCATCACCCAAGAAGCCAAAACTCCCTGTAAGGAACAAAGCTCTATGTGCTCTCACTGGATGTATGTCACAAGCTTTGTGTTAGTCCCAGTCCTCTTACCAAGCTATGGGACTGTTCCAAAACATAGATGTGGAATGGATAAGTTCCGTTACATTTTTGAAGTTGGTAAAAAATGAAGTTGGTCTAGTTCTTTTTTAGCAAGCCACATATTTGGCCATGATGTTGCCATGGAAATCTTATATATATGACATAAATCATTCAATGTACCTCAGCCTCCATTTTGCTGTCAATGAGTTCGAAAGGCCAGGAGTCTTGAGCAGGGGGCATTTGGGGTGTGGGGGGCATGACTGCAATTTAGCTAGTTTACTCACTAGTGATAATTGTTGTGTCACTTTGTCTTACTAGAAGCAGAAAAGTGGTGTCAATAGGACAATCAAAAGGAAGGAGAACGAGTCTGCCAATGAGCACCTGCTAGCTGCCAGGAAGAAGAGAGAGGAAGGTCGTGCCCGACTCAAGCAGATGAAGGCAAAAAATAGACAGGCCAATGCCGAGGAAATAGGCAAGGAGAACCAACTACAACCATTCAGGGACGAGGAATCTCCCAAGAAACGTGCATTTGAAGGTATTAATGTGTTGGTGCAGAGCTGCTGCAACTAGGGACATAACGAACCCATTCAAGTAGTTTATTTTGTTGTGCGCCAGTTTTCATGATATGCAAGACTTTGTTGATGGATATCCTCTCAAGTTTATAGAAGTTGACCCTACCATTATTGCCATATCTATTTAGGGAACTTGGGCATAAGATGGCCTTTTTATTTAGAGAACTTAGGTCAGGCAATGCCTTTTCCATTTAGAGAGTTTTGGCTTAGCAATGCCTTTTCTATTAAAAAATTTTAGGCCAGGCATTGCTTTTTCTATTTTGACAGCCTTTTCTATTTAGTTAGTTTAGGCCTAATATATTTTAGGCCTGACATTGCCTTTTCTACTTAAGAGAGTTTAGGCAATGCCTTTTCTATTTAGAGAGGTTAGCCCTGGCATTGCCTTTTCTAGACCCCACCAATGCCTATCTGTTTAGGGATCTTGTTTTTGTTGTTGTTCTAGAATGTGAATGTGTTATGCTGTCTCCCTTGAGGAGGTCTTTGCGGATCAAGAACAGATCTGTCTTCTCTCCTATGTACAAATCCACTGATGACCAAATAGGAGCTTGTGGTACCCCCAAGAGATTGAGGGAGAAGGATCGGAATGATATTGCAACTGGAGTACTTTTAGAGTTATGAAACCGTTTGTTTTACCAATTATGAGTGTGTTGTGTATTGTTGTCGAACTGTTGTTAATCATTTGTTTTGATTCAACTCAATGAACCTTCCAAAAAAATCTCGATATGCAATTTCTGAAAGATTAAGTATATTGAAAAGGATCATCTACTACATAGATGCACATTCATTTCCTTGCTTTTTCTTAAACAATTTGTAGACAGTACTGTTCTACACTACATATCAACATATGCCAGGTCTTGTTGCTATTCTTGACTGGGCCCATGTAGGGTCAGCTACAGCCTCCTTCGAGGACTTGATCAGGAGAACTCGACCAATGAAATGGGATATCTTTTGAGAAAAGAACTTCACATGGCAAACATCAGAACTGTATGAGGTTTGTTCATTTTGCTTATAATATAAAATGGAACGTATGGTCATTACTGCAGCAGCTTGGTTTAATCCACAGGCACTGCTAACCATGCTAATCCACAGGCACTGCTAACCATGCAGTGTTGATACAACAGCACAAGTTAGCTTAGCGTAATCCAGACACTGCTAACCATGCAGTGTTTATACAGCACAAGTTAGCTTAGCGTAATCCAGACACTGCTATAAACAATGCAGTGTTTATACAGCACAAGTTAGCTTAGCGTAATCCAGACACTGCTATATAACCATGCAGTGTTTATGTATAGGATAGCCTATACAAAAGAGTCGTATGCGCCTATGTAACCTCCGAGTTTGCGGTTACCCCGAGGCAAAGCCGAGGAATGTAACAGCAAACGAGTAGGTTACACTGGCGCTCTTTTGTATAGGACTTATACTACATTGCGCATGCGCTAAACCACATAGCAACTAGAAATGGAAGAATTTTTTACTATTGACCAAGGCGCCCCAGCTATTGACAAAGTACTGCTAGATAAACACGCAGCTGAGTTGGAACAACTTCCTTCAACTGATAATAAATAACTCCTTCAACTTCAGGGATTTATGAGCCCACAGTGGCTGCAGCCAGGACCTTCTGTTTCTCCTCCCATCGCTATTCAACCAACTCCAGTGTCCCAATCGAGTAGGTTACACTGGCGCATAACCCGCAAGTGGAGATAGGCTATCTTACTTATACTACATTGCGCACGCGCTAAACTACATCCAGTTGGTTACGCGCCTATGTACCTACAGTTATTAACCAATCAGATTAGCCACAGATGACGTGATGTAGTATAAACAGCATTAGCAAACTTGGTAATCCACAGTAACTGCTATATATATACCCATCTCGTCTACAACATGAACTAGGTTGTTTTAACCCACAGGCACTGCTATCCATCCAATCTTTACCACAGCACGAGCTAATCCACAGATGCAGTCTTTACAACAGGAGCTAGCTTGGTATAACCCACAGGCACTGCTATCCATCCAATCTTTACCACAGCATGAGCTAATCCACAGATGCAACAGCATAAGCACTGCTACCCATCCAGTCTTTACTACAGCACAAGAGCTAGCTCGGTGTAACCCACAGGCACTGCTACCTATCCATTGAGAAGTCCAGTCAGCACCGACATGCATTGGGACATTTGGAGTATTTTAGTATAATTTTAATGGTTGAACAAAAGTTATACATGCAAATGGAAATCAGAGCACTTGCAAGACAAATTTCAGTTTTTATTTCTTTTTTTTGTTCTGCCGTCTGCCGGTCCAACTACCTGGATTCAAAATACAATGAGAGGGTCTTTGGAGTCAATAACAGCTGAACCACAATTTAAAATTTAGGCAGCCAAAAACAGGAGGGGTGCTATATAGCATATTCCCAGTATTGCCAACTGTGGTCAGCTGGTTGAAGTGCGATTTTTAACACTTTGCATTTAGGAGAGAATGTGCAATGGAAAGGAGTAAGAAAAAACATGAGCTTGAAATCCTAATTAATATTGCATTGCTCTAGCTGTTGTCCTAGCTCAATTTTTATTTTAAACAAGTCAAACTTAACAACCCTCTCAACAATTAACTTTGAAATCTCCTCTACATTTAGACATGCCTTCATCAGTTATTCCACTAGAGCGTAATATAGTCGAAATGTGAATTTCAAGTTGAACAGGAAATTTTATTGTCCAACAGTTTGTTGGACAATAAAAAAAATTATTTTTAATAAGTTTGTGGTCTCAAAAGATGGCTTCTTCCTAGCAGTGTTATGGCTTCCTTACTTCTATTAGCACCCAAGGTCATAAAGAACAATACATGTGCAAACCACTTCACTCCATTCACTCCAACCTTTGGTCATCAACACTTCAATTGATGGTGTTTCAGAGTACCCACACATAAAACAGTGAATACTTTTTGAAGTGAACACATGAATTACTGATCAGGGTTGAATGCACTTTCATCTCAACTGGTATAATAATGAAATGGCAGCATATAAAGTATCATAACTCGGGAATGGTTGACAATAAAAAGAGCTGAAACTTTGAACGGTATCAGTGAAACAGAGCAGTAAATAATGGGTTGTTTTTTGAAGAAAACTTGCCACTTCAGCAATCGCAGCTTTCTAATAAATATATAGGGCAGCTGGTAATTTACCTTCAACCATTACTCCCACTTGCCATGAAATGTCTCTTGCTGAATCTAGCTCTGTCCACAAGTGTTCTATCTCACCACCTCTCATTCTCCCTCACCACTTTGAAGACACCCTTCCCCTCCCCCAACAGAATTTCTTTTTCTTGGGGTATGCAAGGTAAAACTGTTACGGCTAATACAAGGCATTCCTGGACAACATTCCAACTGACTGAGAAGGAAGACCTTTGCAAATTCTTATTAAAATTATTGTGAATGATTACACAAATCTAACAACTGGTACAATACCATAAAACAAGTAATAACATTACCCAAGACATGCACAATAAAAAAAATTAAGCGTCAATAGAGTAGGTAATCTGGTGACAGCCTCATCTTAGTGGAGATGGGGCCCTTGTTGCATAAAAATTCCATTTCCTACACACACACACACAGAGAGAGAGGGGGGAAGGAAGAAGAGCCCATAATGGCCGAGCAAAACAAAACATTTTAAGTTCCGCTAAAATTAATTGTTTGCGGAGCCCCTGCCTTTTTATAAGCGCGTGCATATTATGCATGGAAGTAGAAGGGGGAAAAGAGGCAAATACAAATTGATTCCGTGACATTTCTTGGTTCTTGCTTCTCGCTGTTCCATGACATCTCTCCTCAGTCTTGAGCCAGTCACCCGACTTCACTTGCTCCAGTCGCCCGACTTCACTTGCTCCAGGTGAAATTTAACCACAAGAACGTGCCCAATAGCAATTATAAATGTCCTGGTTCAGAGGTGGCATAGAGGTGTGCCATATCAGTACAGTTGGATCTGCAGCGTCTGCAAATCCAGGCCAAGAGCTTCTTTGTCAAGTCTAAGCCTTCCATTGCAGAAGTGGATGTTCATGATTCTGTGGACAAGTGAGTATCCAGTTACTGATGCTGCTGAGCAAGTAGAAATCTACCCGAGCAGCAATTCAAAGTCTGCTCCACAAAACTCACGAGTCCTGTCATTTTGGGAGGCCCTGATGGGTTGATCACGATAGAAGAGTCTCTCTTAAGGCACTACCCGAAAGGAAGCCTAAGTGGGTGAACCTGCACTGCACCCTCCGCCTCTTCTTGTCACCCGTTTAAAATGTAGCATCACAGAGGAAGAGGTACAACTAAGGAGATTTGGCCGAGTAGACACTTCAATTGAACCAGCGTTAGGGTTCATGCACCTAGCACACGGGGAATGCAGCAACCTTACCCCATCATTCAACTGGTGGCAGCGCCAGGGTGTGTGGTACATTCCGATCATTGGACAGCATGCAACCAAGTTCCTACCTTGCGCCTAATGTCGGCACTCAAACCATGGTCAATCACTGTGACGTTTGTAGATCACACCACAGGGACTCACACTCAGAATGTGGAGTCTCATTAGAGCAGAACCCCAAATGAGGCTGAGGGTTATCACACCTCCCAATTGCCATATCTCAACCATGTGGCAAAAGAAACAAAGCCGGCACCTTCAACAGATCATGATTCATATTGCCGAGGTATTTCCCTTCTAATCCACATAAAATAAGTAGATTTGATTATAATTGCAACTAACTAGCTCCATCTGTATCAATCAAGTCTAGGCAAGCTCATGTGGTCTCTAGGTCACTTAGCGCTTGATGCCATACAATCCTTATCTGGTAGCACGATCCCATTGAAAGCTAAATCAATGGTAGCAGAAATGCACGTGGGGTGCTGTCTTGGGTTCTTAATGGCGAGCATGAAGAGGCATCCTCCAGTCATGAAGCAGAAGACTGAAATAGCTCAGTGACTAGCAAAAAATAATTTGAAGGTAAGATTGCGGAGCTCCAACAAAATCCTCATACAAATGAGAATTGCTTTAAAACACTGCAGCAGATTGGTATGGACGAGACTCCGATGGATTTTGATGTGTGCCTTTTTCTCAAACTGTGAATGAATGCTGTTGGATGTTCTCATCAAAACAACTACCTTATCAATGTAAGGAAGACTATAGAACATATCTATCTACATGCATGTGACAAGGGCTGGATGGATCATGCCTAAAGAACACATCTCATCTACATGCATGTGAGACGAGGGCTGGATGGACTATGCCTCAAGAACACATCTACATGTATGTGACGAGGGCTGGATGGACCATGCCTAAAGAACACACCTCATCTACATGTATGTAAGACAAGGGCTGGATGGACTATGCCTAAAGAACACATCTACATGCATGTGACGAGACTGGATGGCTATGCCTACAGAACACATCTCATCTACATGCATGTGACGAGGGCTGGATGGACTATGCCTACAGAACACATCTCATCTACATGCATGTGACGAGGGCTGGATGGCTATGCCTACAGAACACATCTCATCTACATGCATGTGACGAGGACTGGGTGGCTATGCCTAAAGAACACATCTCATCTACATGCATGTGACGAGGACTGGATGGCTATGCCTACAGAACACATCTCATCTACATGCATGTGACGAGGGCTGGATGGCTATGCCTACAGAACACATCTCATCTACATGCATGTGACGAGGACTGGATGGCTATGCCTACAGAACACATCTCATCTACATGCATGTGACGAGGACTGGGTGGCTATGCCTACAGAACACATCTCATCTACATGCATGTGACGAGGACTGGGTGGCTATGCCTAAAGAACACATCTCATCTACATGCATGTGACGAGGGCTGGATGGCTATGCCTACAGAACACATTTCCTCTACATGCATGTGACGAGGGCTGGATGGACTATGCCTACAGAACACATCTCATCTACATGCATGTGACGAGGGCTGGATGGACTATGCCTAAAGTGTTGTCCAGGAGGGCTGGGCACTAATGGAAGCAAGTGTGCCATGTATCCAACATGTTTAACCCCTCCACCACTAGACATGTTTAACCCCTCCATCACTAGACATGTTTAACCCCTCCACCACTAGATTTACGAAGCATTTCTTGAAAGCAAACCTGCTTCATGTTGCAGCATTTATGTTGACAAGCATTGCAGTCAACAGCATGGTGCTTAGCAACAGACCACAAACATATTATAGCCTACGATTTTTTAGCAGAACATGGATAGATTGCTGGAGATTACTGATAATGTGATTATATAAGCCCGCACTCACTAATTTGCTCTCCAATCCACATTACTGAACGGCTTGAAGCTATATTTTTTGATGGAAGGTGTTGCTGTGTTTTCTAACTAAAGCTTCCAGCCATTTAGCAAAGCACACACAACAATTACAGCAAAGAGAGCTCACTTGGCAGCAGAATGAAGGCCGTGGTAGAGCTTGGGAGTGTGCAGTGCTAGTGCAAGCTATATAACTAGCTAGCTAGTCCCTGCCAAGTCCCTGCCAAGTACCCGGGTAAATGCTATTTTGCTCAGATTTGGTACTTGTGAGAGAAAAAACCCAGTATATACCAAGCTAGCTTATAAACATAGCTATATACTTACCTGGGAACTCTTGTTCCTGTTCTTCACCATCACCGCAGTCCATATCTAGATCCCTAGGCAAGTCAGCTCAACTATCTCTCTGGCCTGAAAACAACAACAACAACACAACAGATGAATCCACAATTTCACTCAGAGCTGCTCCTTCCAGGTCTCTAGTATGTTGCCCCTGGTGGGCAAATATCCTTCTCCTTTGTCGTCACTAGTTTCAACTTCAGAGAGTCCAAAATGGTCGCTATCCAGCACCACCAAAACATCGTCCCACATTTAGCACACAGAAGCCATTTTTCTCATTCGAACGGGTGAGCTTGAAGTCACAATTACCTTAGTTACTCCTAGGCACTACGAGTTAATATCTCAGAACGTGTTACATACAGTAGAAACAAATTAATTTTTTTTAAATTGTCATGTAAAAACACACGCCATATGGCGTCTACAGTGGTGAAGAGGATCTAGCATAAAGAAGTGCAGTCATTATCCTATTATTCCAGGTGGTTTGACAATGAGGCAGCTGCAGTCTCATGTGTCTTACCACCAACAAGCTTTAAAGTAAAGGAAGTGTGAACCTGCAGACATCACTCGGTATATAGCTCAAAAGGTAGATCTTTCTGTGTGATTACATGCAATCAAAGTTGGCGACCTCAAAACCTCATGTCCCGAGTTCTCTGCAGTTCGAGTTTCCTAGTTGGAAAGTGTTAGACAGTTGAAATTAGCACCAGTGGCCCCGGCTCTACAAAATGAGCGGTTTCATTGAGTGGTGCTAGAATGTGACTATTTAGGTCACCTTTCAGTGGGCTAATGAAACCACTCATTTTGAAGAGTAGGGCTTCATCCTCTTGCCACAGATAACAATTTCAGCTGTCTAGTTTCCTAGGGAACCACAACTGCAGATAATTCAGGCATGCCGGTTTTGAGGTTTGAGGTCCTTTGGTTGGGCATGGTTGTACCTATGCAACAGTTTTTAGCATCAGACCTATCTTTTGAGCTGTATATCAAGTTCATACAGTGAAGTGTGCAGAACCTATGGAGCATATCTATGCAAGTATCAAAAGAGAGCACACAGAGAGACCTATCTTTTTGAGCTATCAAGTTCATACAGTAAAGTATGCATAACCTGTGGAGCTACAACATTTTTAGTATCAAAAGAGAGCACGCAGAGAGACCTATCTTTTGAGCTATATATCAAGTTCATACAGTGAAGTGTGCAGAACCTATGGAGGCAACATTTTTAGTATCAAATGAGAGCACACAGAGAGACCTATCTTTTGAGCTATTTATCAAGTTCATACAGTGAAGTGTGCCGAACCTGTGGAGCTTTATCTGTGCAACATTTTTAGTATCAAAAGAGAGCACGCAGAGAGACCTATCTTTTGAGCTATATATCAAGTCCATACAGTGAAGTATGCAGAACCTGTGGTTTAGTATCCATGCAGAGAGACCTATCTTTTGAGCTATATATCAAGTTCATACAGTGAAGTGTGCAGAACCTATGGAGCTATATCTATGCAACAGTTTTAGTATCAAGAGAGCACGCAGAGAGACCTATTGTTTGAGCTATATATCAAGTTCATACAGTGAAGTGTGCAGAACCTATGGAGCTAGTATCAAAAGAGAGCACGCAGAGAGACCTATCTTTTGAGCTATATATCAAGTTCATACAGTGAAGTGTGCAGAACCTATGGAGCTAATATTTTTAGTATCAAAAGAGAGCACACAGAGAGACCTATCTTTTGAGCCATATATCAAGTTCATACAATGAAGTGTGCAGAACCTATGGAGCTATATCTATGCAACATTGAGAGCACGCAAAGAGACCTATCTTTTGATCAAGTTCATACTGTGAAGTGTGCAGAACCTATAGACTATGCAACATTTTTAGTAGCAAAAGAGAGCATACAGAGAGACCTGTTTTGTGTATTTTTTGTATTGTCCTCCATACCCGAAACAAAGTTCATTAACATTACGATCTTACGATCACTAACGCTCCCAGTCAGCCCTGCCTCTACACTAGTTTTTCAAACCTTCACAATCGACTCGTGACCCAGCCTCATGTGGACACGTATCACTTGTGCCGTTATATTTTTAGCGCATCACCTTCCACTGTCAGTAGGAAACCCTCTCCGAAGGAGCGGCAGGCATACTGGACCCTCTTACACGTATTTTTTCGGTAAAGGGGAATTTAGCTTGAGGTTATGCGCCACCTACCGTCAAGTTAGGAATGGTGCGACCTATACCCAGGCAAATATGGTAAGTATTGTCGAATGATTAACATGGCTGCCATTGCGGTCAGAGAAGAAAAGAAGACTACGACAAACTCGGGTTGTTGAGCTCCTTGCTTCTAACCCCTGCACACAAGAAAACCAGCACTAACAACATCGCTAAATAATGCACTCCAATTTATTCTCTACAAAAAGTATTTGCATAACTAATCTTTAGACTGGCCTGGAGAGCAGAGGAGTCCTGCAGGTGGAAGGAGCTATCACCAGCTCAACTAAGAAGGACTCCTCGATCTCTGGACCAAGACTACGAAGAAGCAAGTCTCTTGAAGCGGTCTAAGGAAAGGAACTAGCAATGGCCTCTCGAGCATACATTGCAATTGACTCGACTCCTTCTAGTACATTGGCTATTTAGAAACTTTCGGAGCGTAAAGCTCCATTTAGCCAAAGATGAGAACAGTAATGGTGGCAGGCACAATGTTGGGATCCTCTTTGATGAACAAATGTTGCCACATTTGATAAGCGGTTTAGAACTTTACAGGTCATGGAGGAGTTTCTTTGATGCAATTGGCTTCCAGAAGATTTGGCAAGAGTTACAGCTGCCCCGTACGCGAGCAACAAGAAGCTCGTATGGCACACTTGATTCCCGATGAAGGCTAGAGCATCTAGCTGAAACGTCGAGCGAGTTGATTATCGAGACAATCCCTTGCATGGTTAGAACATTAGTAATTCTTGTCTCCAGGTTTGCGAAATACGTCGCCTTGACGGTGGAACTAATACACACCTCTAAAACCGACACTTCCTTTCCAAGACAGCAAGACACATCGTTAGGATTCCTAACCATTGACCTTTCAAAGTTTAGCTACAACAAAAGGTGCGCTTCAACAGTTTGTTGTGCGCTAAACATCGATAGGCCAAGAACCAGTTTACGGTACGCATTCTCTGTCGTCACCCTTGGAAAGGCAGTGATAGAAGACGCTGTTTTTGTGAACTGTCCATGATACAGATATTGCAGTGTGCACCTATTGCTCCTTCCTACACTGCTATGCTAATGACACACACATCCCAGAAAGGAGGAGGGCACTAATTGAAATGCATTAGAGCAATGCCACGCTAATGACAATAACCCAGATGTCTGGCACTAATTGGAGGGGCCCACTAATCCAAACACATTAATTAGAGCAATGACAGGCTAATAACAATAACCCCTCTGGTGGGCACTAATTGGAACACACAAATTCCCTTGTACTGTAAGTAAAATGCCAAATTGAAGGTCACATACTATTTAGGAAAGCCAACTAGCAGGGCAGCGTGTTGTCCACCCAGAGAAATGCCCAGCACTTTCCTCCCTTCCAGCTGCTTTCCTGACACTTTCACTGGCGTCCACGAGTCTGAATCACTTCCTGTCCCCAGCTGGAGGCTTGTGCCCATGCCCCAGCTGTAAACCTCCCCCATCCCCCCCAGGGCATACGAACATGCAGGTCCAGCCGCTACATCATTTATGCCAGTCAGTTTGGAAAGCTTTTTGGGTGCTAACGGCTCGGTCAAATCTTGGCCGAGACCCAGACGTCCGTATTCCTTCCTCCCCATCACGTACACGGAGCCACGGTTACACAACAAGGTGTGGTGCAGCCCTCCTGTTATTTCCAAGTTTTCTTCCGCTTTCTCCACCCAATTCTCGGGAAGTCTCTCCGGCTGGAACCTGTCTTTCGTATCCCCGGTGCCTGCTTGACCATAGTTGTTAAGGCCCCAGACGTACACGACCATGTCTTCGGTAAGTCCAAATGTGTGGTACGTACCGCAGAACACGTCTATAAACTTCGGCCGTGGACCGTGTTTGGGCTTGCCAAAGCGGACCTTACTTGCCTTCAACAAAAAATACACTCCCCTTCGACCACCTCTAGAGGAGAACATTTCCGGGACACGACCCAGCTGGCCTTGTTCAGCGCAGCCCATGGTAAAGATGTCTCGACTGTTGGTGAGGATGATGAGATGATCGGCGCCAGAAACTATCTTGATGCCGGCGCCGGTGATGACGAGAGTGGGAGATGTGGAAGGGAGGCCATCTTTGATCAGACCGAATGGACCGCCGGAATCCTGTGGATTTTTACGGGAGAGGAAGTAAGGACACAACACAAAGTGAAAATAATTGCAGGTGAGCTCAGATATATTCCCACAGAATTGTCAACTGAGCCAGAACAACAGAGAAACAACAATGCACCCACAAAGCATCTCTAATACATCAAAACGACAAAAATGGTCTTTTTTAAAACTAAACACACACAAAAAGAAGGGGCAAAAGTACTGAAAGAGGACTCCACAAACAGTTAGACGACCCTTTACCGGTATGTACACCATACACATATTGTACTACTATAAAAAGCAGGGTATTCTATGGCCAGAGGCTAGGGAGAGGTCCAGGGTATTCAGGGCTGAGGTGAGGTCCAGGGGATAGGGCTAAGGTGAGGTCCAGGGGATGGATATTCTAGGGCTAAAGGTGAGGTCCAGGGGAGGGATATTCCAGGGCTAAGGTGAGGTCCAGGGGAGGGATATTCCAGGGCTAAGGTATGGTCCAGGGGAGGGGTATTCTAGGGCTCAGGGGAGGAGTATTCTAGGGGCTAAGGTGAGGTCCAGGGGAGGGGTATTCTAGGGCTAAGGTGAGGTCCAGGGGAGGGGTATTCTAGGGCTAAGGTGAGGTCCAGGGGAGGGGTATTCTAGGGCTAAGGTGGGGTCCAGGGGAGGGGTATTCTAGGGCTAAGGTGAGGTCCAGGGGAGGGGTATTCTAGGGCTAAGGTGAGGTCCAGGGGAGGGGTATTCTAGGGCTAAGGTGAGGTCCAGGGGAGGGGTATTCTAGGGCTAGGGTGAGGTCCAGGGGAGGGGTGTTCTAGGGCTAAGGCTAGGGTTGGGTCCAGGGGAGGGGTATTCTAGGGCTAAGGTGAGGTCCAGGGGAGGGATATTCTAGGGCTAAGGTGAGGTCAAGGGGAGGGGTGTTCTAGGGCTAGGGCTAAGGTTGGGTCCAGGGGAGGGGTATTCTAGGGTTAGGGATGTCCAGAGATAGGTCCAAGCATCCCTGGAACCTTATGATGCTCTAGGAAAGGCTGTGCCAGTACTGGCCATACCTCAGGCGCAGAGTTATGACACCCACTCACCCTGAACACTCCCCAGCAATACACATCGCCATTGTGCAGCAGGGCTGCTGTGTGGCTATCTCCGGCAGACAACTGCACCACCTTCTTCTGGTCCAGTTCCCCCTTGACTCGTCCTGGTAAGAAGTCCTCCCCGCCCACCAACTCCCGTCCCAGTGCGCCCTCATCGTTGCACCCCCACGTAAACACCTATGGAGGAGGGGGAGGGGAAGAACTCGCTCACTGAACAAAAAATAAATAAAAATAAATAATAAATGCTCAGTACAGAAAAAAAGTGCTGAGATTTGAATTCAGAACAACTAGTGAAGTGTCTGAAATGTGCATACCGTTCCGCTGTCAGTGAGAGCTGCTGTGTGCATGCCACCACACGCCACCTGGACGATGCGGTGACCCTCTAGAGCACCGCCTACAAGAAAAGGTCTCTTCCTCTCCATGACCTCCTCTCCGAGACCCAGCTGCCCCACATCCCCTTGCCCCATCACCATCACCTACAGGGCACAGGTAAACACCGTTGTCATAGAGTTTGAAGTTGGTGTTGTTATTTGACGATATTGTAGCCATTAAACAGGTAGTGTCTGAAGACCGCTCCACACTACCAGGTTCACAATATGCTACTAGGCCTTCGCGTCACATCACTTCTAGCTGTTCGCAATAATGGAATTGCCACTTGAGCAAACTTGAACTTACACCCAACCCATTAGTTAACAGACACCAGCGCCAATGTCATTCGTGCATCCCATATACTAAGGAAAGTTCTCACTGCTTTGATAAGCCTTTTGTCGTCCGTTCAGCTTTGAAATCACCAGCTTTTACTGAAAAATCCAAAATAAAGCACACCAGAATGACAAAAACTCAAATAAACGCACACCAGAATGATGCAATGACAGGTGGCAACGCCGCTCGAATAGAACTCGATTCTATTCAAACGGTGCGACGCAATTTTATGTTCACAATATTTTTTTTTAACGACACGTCACATCGCATCGCTTGGGTGTTTTGCATATTGTGAATCAGCCTTAAGTCTCTGCGGTTGCTAGCTGCTCAGATTGTCGCCATTAAACAGGTAACGTCTGAAGACCGCTCCACACTACCAGGCTAAGTCTCTGCAGTTGCTAGCTGCTCAGATTGTATCGCCATTAAACAGGTAACGTCTGAAGACAGCTCCACACTACGTCTCTGCAGTTGCGCTCACAATGCCAAGCATGTGTGTCAGCCAAGTTCTGAATGTGAAAACTCCGCATTGAATAATGAACCCACCACTGGTAGCTAAACCTCAACCACAATATTGGAAACAAGCACACGCTCCAGTAAGGGACCGTGACGATGAGGGTCTCTGCTCTGTGACTAGGCGCTCGACATGCTTCTGCCATTAGCTATGACGAGGAAGAAAGGAAACACGCAGGCACATCAACTCTTCATGAAGGCTACAGATGCCACGAGCTTCTCCTTAGCAATCAGTCTTTCTTCATCAATTTTGTAGCCGAAGCTCCAAAGAGAGCACACCAATCCATTGCTACTGACGCAAGAATAAAACTGGTGACAATTATCAAGTGTGGATGGTACCGCAACGTGTTGCTAAGTGTCACAGTGCCAATATACGTGTCATGTTGTGAACCTCTGCCACATGTGCTTACAAACCAACCAATATACATTAAGGGGGGGGATGGATTAAGCCGTAAAAAAATTAAAAATAAATCTTGTGGTTACCACTTTGGAGCTCCATAGATTCTGCACACTTCACTGTCTGAACTTGATATATATATATATATATAGCTCAAATGACAGATCTCTCTGTGTGCTCTCTTTTGATACTGCACATGTAGCGTAAGTCATCGATTATCAACCGACACCATTATCGGCCTCTCATGCATCTATTATATAGCAAATAGCAGTTATAACAAGTGAGAGTAGCAGTGTTCTCCTCAGGATTTTTTTTAAGGATAGGGGCAATGTCGTTGGAGTGTGACTGATAAATTATGATGAGCAATGTTTTTGATGTTATTGTTTCATGTATTTCACAGGTTGCAGTAAGTATAGTGGACTATATATAACTCGTTTTCATCTAGGAACTTCTCCTTGTGTGGGGGAGCTGATCATTTTTACAGTCTGTGAATGATATATCTTTGTGGAAGTCAGAGGGACTTGGTCCTTCAATGGACATCATTAAGGGGTGATTGTGGCTTTTATTGGTGAGACGATTCCTTGTGTCAGTCTTAACTCGATTTAGAGTTGAAAAACCTCTTTCACAATCTACAGAGGACATTGGAATAATCAGACCAATCGCTGCAAGTTTCGCTAGATTGGGGAACATTGAAGTCATCTCAGAAGTCCCAATAACATGCCTCATAAGCTGCCTGGTTGTCATTTGCTTCAAAGCTCTATTAGCAGCCATTACACTGTTAAAAACTATAAGTTCACACTTGGTTTCTTCAGGCTGTACTACTTCCCTTCCATAGTGAGAGATAAGAATATCCAAACGCTCTGTGCCGTGTGATGGTTGATGAGCAAGCTCATCTGGTACACCACTGGGGTTAAAGATCTCAAATCCCTCAAACAGTTCCATGTCATAGGTTATGTGCTCAGAGAGAGTTTGTAAGTATTTGTTGTATATGTTGTATATGTTACTCTTGAAATTATCCACCATGCTATTACTAGGCTGCTGTACTCCATACTCTTCCAACCCTAACAAGACATCTGCAAGACTTTGAAAGAATTCACCAGGACTCAGAAGAAGAGCATTGATAGTAGCTCTAGTACCCACCATTAAGGATTTTACCATGGTGAAATCAATATCTTGTTTTTGAAAACTACATGATAAGGCAGCTAATGGTGGAAGAACATCTGAAAACATATAGAGAGCAGTCACAAAGTTATATTTCTTTACAAAGGAAGTGAGCCCAGCAGCCTCAGCATTGTTGCGCTCCTGAGCTTCCCTTTCCAAGCGAACTATCACTGAGGAGAAACACTTGCGAAGGTGACTGACTGCCCAGTCATGTGATAACCAACGGACATCTTTTGCCTGAGTTAGATTAAGCCTAGGGTCATTCTGAACTTCCTTGAGCCCCGCAGTTCGAACAGATGAATACTTATAGAACCAGTACAGTTGGTCAACAGTGCTCTTAACCCTTTCACCGCTGACTTTCATGGACATTTTTCCTAAAGTATACCAGCTACCAAAAAAAATCATTATAAAATCAGCAATCCATTCATATCAATTGTAATTTTGTCATGTGATAGCACCATTGTTTATAAACAATGTGATCTCATTAGCTAACCACATTATCAACCACAAAATATGAATATCATTATGCTAAATTTCTCTATCAATATCTAACATTTAATCAACAAAAAATGTTTATAATATATTTACTCATTTTAGTTAGCATTTAGTAAACATTAGTCATAATAATTTAGGCATATAGCAATATATAGCGGTGGGTTTTTGACAAAATTTGATCATATGATTCTATAGCCCAGTAATACAATGGTTTATTATGTTATTGAAATTCAACTATTTGAGAAAGAACATGCAAATACAAATATGTAGATACTTTAGTTAACCTGAGAAGGCTTCCTGATCAATTTCATTATAACTAGAGAGCTGGTCATAGCAAAAGGAAGAATCCTGAGGGTCTAAAGTAGGGTCAACTACAGCGGCTAAAGAATGCACTGCTGCACGATCAGAACTTGCATTTCCAAGGTAGCCACATATTTCTTCACCTTCTTCTTCCTCGACTATCCTCGGTGAGAGCAAAATCCTCGCTAGAAACCAGGGAAAGTACTTCTTTAAGCGTTAAACATCCACTCATTTTTAGGTCGTCAAAACCGCGAATCGTCGGTAGTTGCACGTATTTTTCGCTAACTAATCGGGCGTTTCCGGATGTGATTTTTGGACCTCATATAGAGTAATAGTTGCTCTTTCCGGTGGTATGCAAATTATGACTATAGGCCAAGCGATCGATTTATTAGCGATTTTTAAAGTCCATTACGCCATATGGCGCTTACAGCGGTGAGAGGGTTAAACAGCTTGAGAAAAGAAATCTCATTAGCTGCTTGTCCACAAGCAAGCGCTAATCGGTGTGCAATGCAGTGATTCGAAACAAGGAAAGGAACCTTGTCCTTTAGCAACTTAGAGACTCCAACTTTTTCCCAACATCACTGATGCTCCATCACTACCCAAGCCACAAAAACGATGCATATCTAATCCTAGGTCACTACAGAGCTTAATTAATGTGTCAGTTATATTAGCGGCAGTGCCATTTTTTAGTTCCAGTACATGAAGGAAGCTTGTCTCCACTTGACCTTCTATGATGTAACGACCATATACTATAAGTTCCTTGGTGACAGAAACATCAGTGGTTTCATCCACACACAGAGCAAAAAAAGGAGACTTAGAAAGGTTAGAAGTGAAGGTTAGAAGTGATGGGCTCAGCTACAGTTTCTCCTAGACACTGCACAATCTCCTGCATGAAACGCTCTGATGTGTAGTGTGCATTTCCACCCAGGTTCAGGTCTGTAAGGTAAGATGCTCCCAATGACTTACCTAGCTCCCATGAGAGGCCCAAAGTTAGTAGTATGTGCTATCTCCCTGTGATTCAGGAAGTACATACATTTCAGCGCTCCAACAAAGGCCTTTCTCTTAGCTGAAACTACTCCTTGGAGAGCCATTGCTATGCCACCATCTCTTTTAGAGCAGCCCAGATCAGCCTCCATCTTGACTCCCGTGACATGTGACTCGCTTTTGGCATGTTTGACCAAGCTCTCCCTAGTGCATGGCAGGTCTACCCAGGTCGCTCGTCCAACGCTAGCTCTCTTAGGCCGGCGACTATGTTTCCTACAAAGAACACACATCATACCTTCGCCATCTTCCGACTCCAATAGCCACGGAAACTCTTCTTTCCATTTCGGGTTAATGCCGGTCTTTCGGTGCTTGCCAGAGCTGCTGCAGCCAACTTCGCTTGAATGTCCACGCTTTGTCATCTTTTCAGCGACTGACATGCGCGCAGCTAAATAGCCATGTTGCAATTTTTCCCCACTAACCACACCTACAAAACGTTACTTTAATTTTGTCATTGTATTACATCATAGAAAAATATCATTTCAATTTGACAAAAATGGGAAAAAAACTAATATAGCATAGCGCTCGCTATCCTTAAAGTTTCAAAGGGATAGCGTACCGCTACCCTTAAATGCTCTGGGGAGAACTATGAGTAGTGATAATGCTACTGTGGAACCAAACCAGGGATCTTGTGGAACCAAACAAGGGATATTGTGGAACCAAACGAGGGATAAATACCCCAATAAGGAATTAACTAGGAATTTGCGTTCATTTTAGGAAGATGCCCAACAAAAAGAAAAATGGATTCAGATGCACCTGTGGGCTCTACTACCAGCCACCCAGATGAAGCGCAGTTCTATGAGAATCCAAAGGACTCAAGAGCAAATGTCAGCTGCTATAAATAGTGTGACAACTCAAGACCTTTTTGGTAACAAAGCAGCCGCATATCTACATGGAGTGCCTCGTTCCACATTGAAGGGCCGCTTGAGCAGGCGAGTAGTGCATAGTTCCAAACCTGAGCCTTACTTGAGCAATGATGAAGAAGCTGAACTATATAACCACCTAGTTTACGCTGCCAAGATAGGGTTTGGCAAGACTCGGCGTGATGCTAAATGTTTAGTGGAAATGTGTTAAGCAGAAGGGGACACTTAAAGGCTCCACTATCACCAATGGGTGGCGGCAGATGTTTCTGAAGAGAAACCTCACTCTTTGGCTTTGCGCTGGTGATGCTACTGCTGGAGTGAGAATGGATTCCATCAGTGCTGAAAATATTAATTCCTACTTTCGAACGCTTGAGAAGCATATATGATGAATTTGGATTTGATGACCATCCTGAAAAGATATACAATATGGATGAGACCAGGAGTCCCATTGGAACCTCGTACCCCTAGAGTCATTGCAGCAAAAGGGCAGAAAAAGGTTCGGTATCGTTCTTCTGGGGGGGGGGGGGGGGGGGGCAAGTGCTAAAGGTCGGTGCCTTCCTCCTTTCATTATCTTCGCTGTCAAACAGTTGAATATCCTTTGGACCAAGGATGAGATATGTGGCTCCCGTTATGGAGTCAGCGATAAGGTTGGGTTGATGAAGAACTGGAAGAGAATGGCTGTGCTGTGGTGTGGCAGATAGGAGGAATGTATAGATTATCTTGATATCGATAATGCAGGGGCAAATCCAGGGGGGGGGGGGTTGTGGCCCCTTTTGCTCCCGAACAACCATAACTGGCTTTACAAGCATAAACAAGAATGAATTGAATAAGTGTTATTGGTGGAGTTGAGGTGAACACCAAGAAATGGTGCTGTCAGTCTCAACGGCAACTTGTTAAAACCACTTGTTAGAAAAGTGATAAAGTGATAACAACATCATTACAATGTATGATGATGGCATGACATGTGATCAAGTCACATGGCAGTTCAGACTGAATTCTTACTAGCTATGTGTACTAACTGAGGGGTCCACTAGATGTTTTGATATGATGTCTGGAACTGGCTCAAGAGGATGTAAGCAGCTCAACTTGAGGAACATGTTTAAAAGGTAACTTTGAGTAGCTGAATCCTGATGACAATTTACTGTTTTATTTGCATAAAATATAGAACTCAAGAGTCTATTCAAGAACCATCTTCTAGCAAGGACCACCTTTTCAGGAACCACCAGAGAAAAGAGTGTGCTCTGGCTCTGAACCCGAACAGAAACAATGTGAACACAGCATATCTACATCCAATGAACTAAGTAACATGGCAGATCACTGTACCGAAATTGTTGACCTCTGAATGATAATCAAAGCGGCACAAGTCCTTGGATAATTTAAGGCATCTAGCTAATGGTCTTCCTGATGCCAAAAGATTCCAATACCTTACCTCACACTTGCTACCGTCCCATCTGAAGAGCTTTATTCTCATCCACTTACCAAACAGGGTAAAACTTAGAAAGTATCTTTTCAGCTTCGCTGGATTCAGCAATCCCCCTGGCTATCGTACAGTAAAGTGATGGAAGGAGGAATTTGTCGATACTTGTTATTTTTCCAGAACCACCTAACAGGCTCAGAGGTGGTGGTCGAGGTTACCACAATACCTGGCATGTTATAGTGCTATCCTCATATCAAAGGCCATACACAAAGGCACTAGGTAAGAATCAAGTGCTTGTGCACCACGAGCAGAATGTTCTGCATCGTCATGCTGCAGAAAAGGCAGATCTTTTCAGGCTTAATTATAGTAATCCTGACAGCAGAGTAGACAACAGTCTTATGAAAATCAGAGACAAACAAGCAGAGGAAAATGGAGAAATTCTTCACCAAATTGTATATGGTGTAGAATTTTTAGCGAAGCAAGGCTTGGCTTTCAGAGGCCATAGAGAGGACAAGGTGGATTTTGCAGATGCTTGTGTCAATAAAGGCAACTTTATAGCCACAATGCAACTCCTAGGGAAAGGAAATGCTACTCTTCAGAAGCATCTTCTCTTTGCAAGTAAAAATGCTAAATACACTAGCAAAACAATCCAGGACCAAATAATTCACGTGTATGCCTGCAAAGTAAGGGAGAGCTTAACTAAGGAGCTTAAACTCAAGAGTTTGCCATTCACCATCATAGCAGATGAGGTTACTGATCCTCACGGGCAAGAGGTCCATAAAGCTTAGGGGTAGGGGTTTCCCTTTAGTTAGTTTCTAAGATCTTCTTTGCTATTGTTGAAGCATTTGCTCTCAATGTTAGTGAGGTTAATAAGGCATTCTCTGATCTTGGGGGCTTGCACCGACTCTCCTGCACTGTCTTTCTTGTGAAGTGCCTCAGAACAGACATCTATAGCGTGCACTCGTTCATTACCTTTGTCCCTCATGCACGTGACCATATTTTTTATAACCGAACTTTTAATTGGGTGGCTAGCAAAATTGCACAAATACATTTATCACGCAGATATAGTGTTCTTCCCGGGATTTTTGTAAGGGACACTAGCGTGTCATTGGTGGAGTAGTGGACAAATAAACCATGATGGTCTGCAGACTCGTGCTCATTGTGTTTACAGGTTGCAGGAGGTGCACTGGACTAGACACAATATTGTTACCTGTAAAGAGCTATGAATCAGTACAGTGCACAGAACAATAGAAATAAGGATTGCAGGACAGTTGCATACCAATTGCAATTTTGATAATTCATTCACTTTTTTTGGTGTAGTAATCGAGTGCTAGTTACTAGTAGAGCCAAAATACTTGACGTTTGCATTGCATTGGATTCCGTGCAGAATCTACGGGGCGGTGGACCCTCCGTGAAGTCATTTTTATGGCATTTACTTCCTTGGGGGGGGGGGGGGGGGGGCTAGGGCTAGGGCTAGGGCTAGGGCTAGGGCTAGGGCTAGGGGCTAGGGCTAGGGCTGGAATGCTGTGTCGAGCTGCAGCATTCCAGCAGCAGGTAGGCTTTGTGGATTCCAAGAGCTAATCCAACATCCAGTCGAGCGGCCTGTGAGCTGTGGTAGTGTAGAGAGCTACTGCATTGAGCATCAGTCAACTGGAGCGATGTCTGGATACTGCGTCCGAGCGACAGCCAGCTATGGTGATGTCGAAACCTACTGCAGTCGAGTGGCCAGTAAGCTGAAGCGATATTATGAAGCTACTCTAGTCGAGCTTAATGTTTCCAGGAGCTGGTTCAATCAAGGCACGGTATGAAGTGATAACAGAACTTTCGTTCAGATGTGCCGATGTCGAGAGCGACTCCGAGCGATCATTCGGTAGCTGTTTCGATGTCTACAGCTGCTCCAGTCGACCCTCAGATGCTGTGATGTCGACGGCTACTCCAACAATTCTCAGAGCACTGCAGTGAAGCTTCATCTTGAGAGAGAAAAACTCCTCCCATTCTCATCGCCGTTAGGCTTTGCGACCGAGACATCGCCACTCCGAGTCATAGCAGTTAACAAACTTGCCAACAACTAAAACAACCTGAGCTTGTTAGTTAGCAGCAAACAGAGCTACATAGTAGCACTAGGTTGCTAGGGCACGATTACTACACCAAAAAAGTGGACTAGTACTGCACGTCTAACACGCTATGAACATGCCCACGTCTAGATCAAAATTAGCCCCACACCCACAAACACTGATCTCCGTCTGGCTGTCTTTGTCATTCGTTCAGGTACATTGGTTGGAAACTAGGCTGATGGCCGGCTGCTATTTCGTGCTTTACAGTATACGTAACAAGCAGTACATAATACACGATTGAAATACATAATCTACTGAGGCCTGAACACTTATATATAGTTCATATATAATAGTGACAGCTTGAAATATTTTATGGCTGAAGTAACTTGTGCTCTTGTTTACAATGGATGCTGAAAGAAATGACTTCATAGACACAGAGAGAAAGAGAGGCAAAAAAATAAATAATAATTTAAAAAAAACTCTTGTGGGTGAAAAGTGAGGGCTAAGCTACTAAATCTCTCCTAGGCACTACACCATCTCTCCGAGCCCAAGCCAGCTACTGTGACGTTGCACTCGCTCTTCGCATGCTTCACTAAGCTCTGCCTTGCTGGAGTCGTATGAGGCAAGTCTATCCATGTCGCTCGACCGATGGCAACCTTAGGCCTACGATTACGTTTTCGGCAGAACAAAGAACAAACACGCCACACCTTGCCCATCCTCACAATCTAACACCCAGGGGGAGTTCAACTTTCATTTTTGACGTCCACGCTTTGGTAAGTCTTCCTCACAAGATTGGGGCTACGATAGAGCTAGAACTGTTGCAAAGTTTTCACCAGCCATACCCACAATACGTATAAAATATTTGCAGAATGAATGCCAGGTGTTTCAGCCAATACGCCTTCAAGTTTTGAAGGGATATCGCACCGATACACTTAAGCGCTCTGGGGAGAACACTCCAATAAGTACCTCTATGGTACATGTGCGTAAAAAATAAAAAGGTCAGAGCCAGCTGCAGCCTAAACCACGCCCAGGCCAATGTGAGCTCTAACCGAGATATGAGCTATTGGTAATATATTTTTTTGTAGATTTTGCATTTGCAGTCCGCCCTTTTAAAAAGTGAGTCAAATCAATCTGGAGTTGATGACAGGACTGATGCAGCTCACAACATCGCCATGGCTATGCTAGGGTAACAAACCAACAGCACAAAACTGTTGTACGAAGTATGAAAATCCCGCCTTGAAACTCATCTTCAAGACTCACCCATGCACCTGTTTCCCCTACTAGAACCTGTGAGCAGTTGGTCCAGGCAGAGAACACCACAGGTCTCCAAATGTTGGAAGTAATGCAACAACTGCTCAGTTGATTTACTTGGTGACCACAACCCAGCAATGCCTCTACAGGAGGAGTTTCAGAAGATGCCAGCCAGGGCCATGTCTGGTAGTAGACCAGGAGATAAACCACTCCCCCAACCATGTTTGGTAGTGCAGGAGTTAAACCACTCCCCCAACCATGTTTGGTGGTCCAGGAGTTAAACCACTCCCCAAATATGTTTGGTAGTACAGGAGTTAAACCACTCCCCCAACCATGTTTGGTGGTCCAGGAGTTAAACCTCCCCCCCCCAACCATGTTTGGTGGTCCAGGAGTTAAACCACTCCCCCAACCATGTTTGGTGGTCCAGGAGTTAAACCACTCCCACAACCATGTTTGGTAGTCCAGGAGTTAAACCACTCCTCCAACCATGTTTGGTAGTCCAGGAGTTAAACCACTCCTCCAACCATGTTTGGTAGTCCAGGAGTTAAACCACTCCCCCAACCATGTTTGGTGGTCCAGGAGTTAAACCACTCCCCCAACCATGTTTGTGGTCCAGGAGTTAAACCACTCCCCCAACCATGTTTGTGGTCCAGGAGTTAAACCACTCCCCCAACCATGTTTGGTAGTCCAGGAGTTAAACCACTCCTCCAACCATGTTTGGTAGTCCAGGAGTTAAACCACTCCCCCATGTTTGGTAGTCCAGGAGTTAAACCACTCCCCCAACCATGTTTGGTAGTCCAGGAGTTAAACCACTCCCCCAACCATGTTTGGTGGTTTTGGTGGTTCAGGAGTTAAACCACTCGCCTCCCCCAACCATGTTTGGTAGTCCAGGAGTTAAACCACTCCCCCAACCATGTTTGGTAGTCCAGGAGTTAAACCACTCCCCCAACCATGTTTGGTAGTCCAGGAGTTAAACCACTCCCCCAACCATGTTTGGTGGTCAAGGAGTTAAACCACTCCTCCAACCATGTTTGGTGGTAGACAATGAGCTAAACCACTTAATTCCTCAACTATGTTTGGTGGTCCTGGAGATAAACCGGAGTCCAGGGTTTCATTTACCCACCCATGGAACCTTTTTGCACCCCTTAATATCCAGATTCCTCTAGTTTCCCCCCCCTTGGACAATTTTCTAAATGAAACCCTGACTCCCCAAACCATGTTTGGTGGTAGACCATGAGATAACCACTTATTCCTCAACTATGTTTGGTGGAGAAGATAAACTGCCACTCCACACTACACTCAAGAACTGGGACAAGTAACAACCATTGCTCACCTGTCCGGGTTCCGTTCTGTGTGAGCGATGGAGCTTGATGGGTGTGGTTAATACACCGCTCTCTGCAGCTGGACAGGGAAAGAACAAGAAAGGGGATGGCAGGGGGAAGTGAAGGAGCAGGAGGGGAGGAGGAGAGGAGCAGGAGAGGAGGAGGAGAGGAGCAGGAGAGGAGGAGGAGAGGACCAGGAGAGGAGCAGGAGAGGAGGAGGAGAGGAGCAGGAGAGGATCAGGAGAGGAGGAGAGGAGCAGGAGAGGAGCAGGAGAGGAGGAGAGGAGCAGGAGAGGAGGAGAGGAGCAGGAGAGGAGGAGAGGAGCAGGAGAGGAGCAGGAGGAGGAGAGGAGGAGAGGAGCGGGAGAGGAGGAGCAGGAGAGAGGAGCAGGAGAGGAGCAGGAGAGGAGCAGGAGAGGAGCAGGAGAGGAGCAGGAGAGGAGGAGGAGAGGAGGAGGAGAGGAGGAGGAGAGGAGCAGGAGAGGAGCAGGAGAGGAGCAGGAGAGGAGGAGGAGAGGAGGAGGAGAGGAGCAGGAGAGGAGCAGGAGAGGAGCAGGAGAGGAGGAGGAGAGGAGCAGGAGAGGAGGAGAGGAGCAGGAGAGGAGGAGGAGAGGAGGAGGAGAGGAGCAGAAGAGGAGCAGGAGAGGAGGAGGAGGAGAGGAGCAGAAGAGGAGCAGGAGAGGAGGAGGAGAGGAGGAGGAGAGGAGCAGGAGAGGAGCAGGAGAGGAGCAGGAGAGGAGGAGGAGAGGAGCAGGAGAGGAGAGGAGGAGAGGAGGAGGAGAGGAGCAGGAGAGGAGGAGAGGAGAGGAGGAGGAGAGGAGCAGGAGAGGAGTAGGAGAGGAGGAGGAGGAGAGGAGGAGCAGGAGAGGAGGAGCAGGAGAGGAGGAGGAGGAGAGGAGCAGAAGAGGAGCAGGAGAGGAGGAGGAGAGGAGCAGGAGAGGAGCAGGAGAGGAGGAGGAGAGGAGCAGGAGAGGAGAGGAGGAGGAGAGGAGCAGGAGAGGAGCAGGAGAGGAGGAGGAGAGGAGCAGGAGAGGAGCAGGAGAGGAGCAGGAGAGGAGCAGGAGAGGAGCAGGAGAGGAGCAGGAGAGGAGCAGGAGAGGGAAGAAAAGTGATCATATGTGGAAAACCATAGGAAGGGAGAAACATACAACATTGCTATAACCAGGATATCCTGAGATCCCTAGGACAATCATGGATATCCTGAGATCCCTAAGACAATCGTGGATATCCTGAGATCCCTAGGACAATTATGGATATCCTGAGATCCCTAAGGCAATCATGGATATCCTGAGATCCCTAGGACAATCATGGATATCCTGAGATCCCTAAGACAATCATGGATATCCTGAGATCCCTAGGACAATCATGGATATCCTTAGATCCCTAAGGCAATCATGGATATCCTTAGATCCCTAAGGCAATCATGGATATCCTGAGATCCCTAGGACAATCATGGATATCCTGAGATCCCTACGACAATCATGGATATCCTGAGATCCCTAGGACAATCATGGATATCTCCTGGGACAATCATGGATATCCTGAGATCCCAGCAGATACACTTGATCCGTCGTGCTTTGATCATCAGTGCTCCAGGGCTAGTGGTGTTCTAGGGCTAGGGGTTAGGGGCATTTAGGGCTAGGATTATGGACATCCTGGGCTAGGTTCGGGATACACATATCTTGGTATAGCCTGAAGTTGAAGTATCAAAGGAAAGATTGTGGCAGTACATGACATCCAAAGAAAGACAAGTTACCCTTGACTGGAGGTTCTTTTGTGTTTGCTTCATCTCCTGGCTGTGTTCTGCTGGAGCAATGTCGCTTGGCAGGTGGGGGCTCTACACTCCTTCCTGCAGTACGAGAGGATGAGGTGGGGAGAAGAGGAGGGAGGAGAAGGTGAACAGGAGGGGGGAGAGGGGGAACAGGAGGGGGGAGAGGGTGAACAGGAGGGGGGAGAGGATGAACAGGAGGGGGGAGAGGGTGAACAGGAGGGGGGAAGGGAGAACAGAAGGGGGGAAGGGAGAACAGGAGGGGGGAGAGGAAGAACAGGAGGGGGGAGGGTGAACAGGAGGGGGGAGAGGAAGAACAGGAGGGGGGAGGGTGAACAGGAGGGGGGGAGGGACAACAGGAGGGGGGAGAGGGTGAACAGGAGGGGGAAGGGAGAACAGGAGGGGGGGGAGGGAGAACACGAGGGGGAGAGGGTGAACAGGAGGGGGGAGAGGGTGAACAGGAGGGGGGGGAGGGAGAACACGAGGGGGAGAGGGTGAACACGAGGGGGAGAGGGTGAACACGAGGGGGAGAGGGTGAACAGGAGGGGGGAGAGGGTGAACAGAAGGGGGGAAGGGAGAACAGGAGGGGGGAGAGGATGAACAGGAGGGGGGAGAGGGTGAACAGGAGGGGGGAGGGTGAACAGGAGGGGGGAGAGGAAGAACAGGAGGGGGGAGGGTGAACAGGAGGGGGGAGGGACAACAGGAGGGGGGAGAGGGTGAACAGAGGGGGAAGGGAGAACAGGAGGGGGGAGAGGAGGGGGGGAGGGAGAACACGAGGGGGGAGAGGGTGAACAGGAGGGGGGAGAGGGTGAACAGGAGGGGGGAGAGGGTGAACAGGAGGGGGGAGAGAAGGAACAGGAGGGGTAAACAAGGCAGAGTGGATGTGAGCTGCATTTCCACAGTAAAATTAATTTAAAAAGTGTGTTGTAACATGTAACATGGCAGGAGAGATGGCAGGAGAGAGCATATTTTCTATACCAACAGGTCACATTCATGCTGGGATCCAGTGCTGTTATCATGTAGAGACACATAACACTCCATGCTACATCATGGCCTCTTTCTGTATCTCCTACCATCCAGGGATCTTCATCAGAGTGCACTGATAGCCCAGCAGTGTTCTTACTTCAGACTTTTTAATACCTCTGAAGCCACACCCACTACAGCTTCTTGGGTATTGAGAGTGCAACTAGACCTCACCCACCAACCCACATATTAGTGTGTGCGTGAGTATGATGGTAGTACCATGGAAAGATGCCAGCCTCATTTAGTGTTTGTATATTGGTCAAATCCCTAGGTGCTCTCTCCCCTTCATAGTGAGGATTGAATTTGTCAGTGGAGTCAAACACCAGGTTAGTTTCATGGGAAGACCCTTCAATTGGCACGCCATAATAGTGTCCACCCAGTCTTAGCTAGCTTTTGTTTTGAAGAATATATCAGTCATATATCACATGTTCAGATGATTTTTGCAGTCTAATTATTTTTGCCACTGCTTCCTGACAACATGATACAGAATCTGTCCAAATATTGGTAAAGGGTCTATTTACACAAGACACGACAAAGCTCCACCTACACAGATCCTGGTGGCAGTGGAGTAAGATCAACCTCATAGGATGTACTCGACAACCAATACCTCATTACTATACCCAGCACTAGGTTAGGCAACCGTAAGCAACCCAACACTCACTGGTCTTATTCGGCTTCCTCTTCCCAGAAGTGGCGGTCTTAAGCTTCAGCGGAACATCTTTCTTGGAGGCGGTGGACTTAAGCTTCTTCTTCGGCATGCTTTCCTAAAGGTGGTGGGTGGTATACTTCTTAGCGGTAGGTGAAAAGTAAGACCATCAACAAGAACAATTTAGGGGGCTTTGGTCTTTATTTAAGGTTACACGTGGGCAAGTCGAGCACGCGCGCAAAAAAAAATTTCCCGCTGGCGCCAACTAGAATTAGGTGAGTGCTAACGCTCTTGTTGAAGCTCTTCCTTACGGCTTGGGCATCGCCAGATATGAACTTTAAAGGTGAATTGTTCTGGGTTTTTTATATTTTATTTATTAGCTTCTTTTTGGTGACAAACAGGGTACCAGTCGGTGGAAACCTCTGGAGCTGGTGGGAGTGGACCTGGTGGTGGCAGAGGTGGCTATGGTGGGGGGGGAGGTGGCTATGGTGGGGGGGGAGGTGGATATGGTGGAGGGGGAAGTGGATATGGTGGAGGGGGAGGTGGAGGAGGAGGTGGGTATGGTGGAGGGGGAGGTGGAGGTGATAGTGGTGGTTTCATTCAGAGCTCACAAGGTTTTGCATCTCCAGGCATGTCTCCTGGAATGGGAGGTGGAAAAGTAAGCTTCTAGCAACATTTCTTATTTTTATTAGCAACTTTCTCGTGTTATTCCTGCAGAAGTCCAGGAACCAGTCGGTAACGCCTGTGACTTCAGCACAGATACTGTCAGCAGATGAAGTTAATGAAGGTGCATTCAGAATTAGTGGCAAGGAGATTGGCATGGTGAGTGATGCACTCCCACTGAAGACTCTTTAGGTCATGGCCTGTGTTGATCATAGGGGGGTTGGCCATTTCTATAGGTTGTAGTTGAAGTCTCTGTAAGTCATTGCCTCTGTAGGTCAGGTCCTCTATAGGTTGTTGCTTGTATAAGTCAAGCTCTCTGTAGGTCACCTCTTCTTTTGGTTGTGGCCTCCTTAGTTCATGGTATATGTAGGTCACATCCTCTTTAGGTCTGGGCCTCTAAGCTGAGGTTGCAATAGCTCATGGCCTCTGGATGCGATAGTATGTCATGGAGTCTTCTCTGCTGTGCTTGTTAGTGCGCTGGTTTGCATGAGGTGCACAATATGTAGGAGACCATCAATCATTGCTTGCCATTTAAGCCAATTCACAATAAGACGATGGATGTACATTCTGTTACATTGCATTACATTGTGTTACATACATTGTGGTGCCTAGTTTACAATGTTATGTTGTGTCAATAGCCTTGAACTTTGACCTTGACTTTACTAACTTGAGCAGGGGTCCTCATTCACGGAGATGAGGACAAGAAGTCGTTTTGCTTTAACTATGACACAATCGCTAGCGAACTATTGCTGTTAACTAGCTCCGGCAGTGTGAGCTACTGCTACAGTTACATTTGGTAGCAAAGCCACCTTTGACCTCTTTTACCATAAGTTTTCAGGCCTTATCATTTAAACATCCTGTCCTGTATGCTTTAGCAGACACCTGTTGCAAGGGAGGAGAAGGGGCGTGTGTGTGTGTGGGGGGGGGGGGGGGGGGGGGGGGGGGGGATTCTACTGATTCCTGCCACAAGCAGGGGGATTCTACTGTGATTCCTGCCACAAGCAGGGGGATTCTACTGATTCCTGCCACAAGCAGGGGGGGATTCTACTGATTCCTGCCACAAGCAGGGGGATTCTACTGATTCCTGCCACAAGCAAGGGGATTTTACTGATTCCTGCCACAAGCAGGGAGATTCTACTGATTCCTGCCACTAACAGGGGGGGATTCTACTGATTCCTGCCACAAGCAGGGGGATTCTACTGATTCCTGCCACAAGCAGGGGGGGATTCTACTGATTCCTGCCACAAGCAGGGGGGATTCTACTGATTCCTGCCACAAGCAGGGGGATTCTACTGATACCTGCACAAGCAGGGTGGATTCTACTGATTCCTGCCACAAGCAGGGGGATTCTACTGATTCCTACCACAAGCAGGGGAACTGATTCCTGCCACAAGCAGGGGGATTCTACTGATTCCTGCCACAAGCAGGGGGATTCTACTGATTCCTGCCACAAGCAGGGGGGATTCTACTGATTCCTGCCACAAGCAGGGGGATTCTACTGATACCTGCACAAGCAGGGGGGATTCTACTGATTCCTGCCACAAGCAGGGGGATTCTACTGATTCCTACCACAAGCAGGGGAACTGATTCCTGCCACAAGCAGGGGGATTCTACTGATTCCTGCCACAAGCAGGGGGATTCTACTGATTCCTGCCACAAGCAGGGAGGATTCTACTGATTCCTGCCACAAGCAGGGGGATTCTACTGATTCCTGCCACAAGCAGGAGGGATTCTACTGATTCCTGCCACAAGCAGGGGGATTCTACTGATTCCTGCCATAAGCAGGGGGATTCTTCAGTCCAATGAGCTCGGGCTTGTCCACAAATGTTTTCTTGTAGCTAAGCGGCTGATGTTTCAATTCATCAATGCTAGTTTCTAGAATTTTGATTGGCCCAATGCTGCATTGCTTACACTGGAATATAACTTTTTTTCACATCGTTGCGGCCAATTACATTTTGCTGTGTGAATGTGACAAAATGCAATGTTCTGTCTGGCCACCATCTAGCATGAGCCGGCCTAAGTGTCCACTGAGAATGGCACACTCACCACCTGCATGCCTCAGCCTTGAGCTGTGCTGCATTATACTGGCACACTCACCACCTGCATGCCCCAGCCTTGAGCTGTGCTGCATTAGACTGGCACACTCACCACCTGCATGCCCCAGCCTTGAGCTGTGCTGCATTAGACTGGCACACTCACCACCTGCATGCCTCAGCCTTGAGCTGTGCTGCATTAGACTGGCACACTCACCACCTGCATGCCTCAGCCTTGAGCTGTGCTGCATTAGACTGGCACACTCACCACCAGCATGCCTCAGCCTTGAGCTGTGCTGCATTAGACTGGCACACTCACCACCTGCATGCCCCAGCCTTGAGCTGTGCTGCATTAGACTGGCACACTCACCACCTGCATGCCCCAGCCTTGAGCTGTGCTGCATTAGACTGGCACACTCACCACCTGCATGCCCCAGCCTTGAGCTGTGCTGCATTAGACTGGCACACTCACCACCTGCATGCCCCAGCCTTGAGCTGTGCTGCATTAGACTGGCACACTCACCACCTGCATGCCCCAGCCTTGAGCTGTGCTGCATTAGACTGGCACACTCACCACCTGCATGCCTCAGCCTTGAGCTGTGCTGCATTAGACTGGCACACTCACCACCAGCATGCCTCAGCCTTGAGCTGTGCTGCATTAGACTGGCACACTCACCACCTGCATGCCCCAGCCTTGAGCTGTGCTGCATTAGACTGGCACACTCACCACCAGCATGCCTCAGCCTTGAGCTGTGCTGCATTAGACTGGCACACTCACCACCAGCATGCCTCAGCCTTGAGCTGTGCTGCATTAGACTGGCACACTCACCACCTGCATGCCTCAGCCTTGAGCTGTGCTGCATTAGACTGGCACACTCACCACCTGCATGCCCCAGCCTTGAGCTGTGCTGCATTAGACTGGCACACTCACCACCTGCATGCCTCAGCCTTGAGCTGTGCTGCATTAGACTGGCACACTCACCACCTGCATGCCTCAGCCTTGAGCTGTGCTGCATTAGACTGGCACACTCACCACCTGCATGCCTCAGCCTTGAGCTGTGCTGCATTAGACTGGCACACTCACCACCTGCATGCCTCAGCCTTGAGCTGTGCTGCATTAGACTGGCACACTCACCACCTGCATGCCTCAGCCTTGAGCTGTGCTGCATTAGACTGGCACACTCACCACCTGCATGCCTCAGCCTTGAGCTGTGCTGCATTAGACTGGCACACTCACCACCTGCATGCCCCAGCCTTGAGCTGTGCTGCATTAGACTGGCACACTCACCACCTGCATGCCTCAGCCTTGAGCTGTGCTGCATTAGACTGGCACACTCACCACCTGCATGCCCCAGCCTTGAGCTGTGCTGCATTAGACTGGCACACTCACCACCAGCAGCCTTGAGTGGCTGCATTAGACTGGCACACTCACCACCTGCATGCCTCAGCCTTGAGCTGTGCTGCATTAGACTGGCACACTCACCACCTGCATGCCCCAGCCTTGAGCTGTGCTGCATTAGACTGGCACACTCACCACCTGCATGCCCCAGCCTTGAGCTGTGCTGCATTAGACTGGCACACTCACCACCTGCATGCCTCAGCCTTGAGCTATGGCTGCATTAGACTGGCACACTCACCACCTGCATGCCCCAGCCTTGAGCTGTGCTGCATTAGACTGGCACACTCACCACCTGCATGCCTCAGCCTTGAGCTGTGCTGCATTAGACTGGCACACTCACCACCTGCATGCCCCAGCCTTGAGCTATGGCTGCATTAGACTGACACACTCACCACCTGCATGCCCCAGCCTTGAGCTGTGCTGCATTAGACTGGCACACTCACCACCTGCATGCCCCAGCCTTGAGCTGTGCTGCATTAGACTGGCACACTCACCACCTGCATGCCCCAGCCTTGAGCTGTGCTGCATTAGACTGGCACACTCACCACCTGCATGCCTCAGCCTTGAGCTGCATTAGACTGGCACACTCACCACCTGCATGCCTCAGCCTTGAGCTGTGCTGCATTAGACTGGCACACTCACCACCTGCATGCCCCAGCCTTGAGCTGTGCTGCATTAGACTGGCACACTCACCACCTGCATGCCCCAGCCTTGAGCTGTGCTGCATTAGACTGGCACACTCACCACCTGCATGCCCCAGCCTTGAGCTATGCTGCATTAGACTGGCACACTCACCACCTGCATGCCTCAGCCTTGAGCTATGGCTGCATTAGACTGGCACACTCACCACCTGCATGCCCCAGCCTTGAGCTATGCTGCATTAGACTGGCACACTCACCACCTGCATGCCTCAGCCTTGAGCTATGGCTGCATTAGACTGGCACACTCACCACCTGCATGCCTCAGCCTTGAGCTATGGCTGCATTAGACTGGCACACTCACCACCTGCATGCCCCAGCCTTGAGCTGTGCTGCATTAGACTGGCACACTCACCACCAGCATGCCTCAGCCTTGAGCTGTGCTGCATTAGACTGGCACACTCACCACCTGCATGCCCCAGCCTTGAGCTGTGCTGCATTAGACTGGCACACTCACCACCTGCATGCCTCAGCCTTGAGCTGTGCTGCATTAGACTGGCACACTCACCACCTGCATGCCCCAGCCTTGAGCTGTGCTGCATTAGACTGGCACACTCACCACCTGCATGCCCCAGCCTTGAGCTGTGCTGCATTAGACTGGCACACTCACCACCAGCATGCCTCAGCCTTGAGCTGTGCTGCATTAGACTGGCACACTCACCACCTGCATGCCTCAGCCTTGAGCTGTGCTGCATTAGACTGGCACACTCACCACCTGCATGCCCCAGCCTTGAGCTGTGCTGCATTAGACTGGCACACTCACCACCTGCATGCCCCAGCCTTGAGCTGTGCTGCATTAGACTGGCACACTCACCACCTGCATGCCTCAGCCTTGAGCTGTGCTGCATTAGACTGGCACACTCACCACCTGCATGCCTCAGCCTTGAGCTATGGCTGCATTAGACTGGCACACTCACCACCTGCATGCCCCAGCCTTGAGCTGTGCTGCATTAGACTGGCACACTCACCACCTGCATGCCCCAGCCTTGAGCTGTGCTGCATTAGACTGGCACACTCACCACCTGCATGCCCCAGCCTTGAGCTGTGCTGCATTAGACTGGCACACTCACCACCTGCATGCCCCAGCCTTGAGCTGTGCTGCATTAGACTGGCACACTCACCACCTGCATGCCTCAGCCTTGAGCTGTGCTGCATTAGACTGGCACACTCACCACCTGCATGCCCCAGCCTTGAGCTGTGCTGCATTAGACTGGCACACTCACCACCAGCATGCCCCAGCCTTGAGCTGTGCTGCATTAGACTGGCACACTCACCACCTGCATGCCTCAGCCTTGAGCTGTGCTGCATTAGACTGGCACACTCACCACCTGCATGCCTCAGCCTTGAGCTATGGCTGCATTAGACTGGCACACTCACCACCTGCATGCCCCAGCCTTGAGCTGTGCTGCATTAGACTGGCACACTCACCACCTCCATGCCTCAGCCTTGAGCTGTGCTACATTAGACTGGCACACTCACCACCTGCATGCCCCAGCCTTGAGCTATGGCTGCATTAGACTGGCACACTCACCACCTGCATGCCCCAGCCTTGAGCTATGGCTGCATTAGACTGGCACACTCACCACCTGCATGCCCCAGCCTTGAGCTGTGCTGCATTAGACTGGCACACTCACCACCTGCATGCCTCAGCCTTGAGCTGTGCTGCATTAGACTGGCACACTCACCACCTGCATGCCCCAGCCTTGAGCTGTGCTGCATTAGACTGGCACACTCACCACCTGCATGCCCCAGCCTTGAGCTGTGCTGCATTAGACTGGCACACTCACCACCTGCATGCCCCAGCCTTGAGCTGTGCTGCATTAGACTGGCACACTCACCACCTGCATGCCTCAGCCTTGAGCTGTGCTGCATTAGACTGGCACACTCACCACCTGCATGCCCCAGCCTTGAGCTGTGCTGCATTAGACTGGCACACTCACCACCTGCATGCCTCAGCCTTGAGCTGTGCTGCATTAGACTGGCACACTCACCACCTCCATGCCTCAGCCTTGAGCTGTGCTGCATTAGACTGGCACACTCACCACCTCCATGCCCCAGCCTTGAGCTGTGCTGCATTAGACTGGCACACTCACCACCTGCATGCCTCAGCCTTGAGCTGTGCTGCATTAGACTGGCACACTCACCACCTGCATGCCTCAGCCTTGAGCTGTGCTGCATTAGACTGGCACACTCACCACCAGCATGCCTCAGCCTTGAGCTGTGCTGCATTAGACTGGCACACTCACCACCTGCATGCCTCAGCCTTGAGCTGTGCTGCATTAGACTGGCACACTCACCACCTGCATGCCCCAGCCTTGAGCTGTGCTGCATTAGACTGGCACACTCACCACCTGCATGCCTCAGCCTTGAGCTGTGCTGCATTAGACTGGCACACTCACCACCTGCATGCCCCAGCCTTGAGCTGTGCTGCATTAGACTGGCACACTCACCACCTGCATGCCCCAGCCTTGAGCTGTGCTGCATTAGACTGGCACACTCACCACCTGCATGCCCCAGCCTTGAGCTGTGCTGCATTAGACTGGCACACTCACCACCTGCATGCCTCAGCCTTGAGCTGTGCTGCATTAGACTGGCACACTCACCACCTGCATGCCCCAGCCTTGAGCTGTGCTGCATTAGACTGGCACACTCACCACCAGCAGCCTTGAGTGGCTGCATTAGACTGGCACACTCACCACCTGCATGCCTCAGCCTTGAGCTGTGCTGCATTAGACTGGCACACTCACCACCTGCATGCCCCAGCCTTGAGCTGTGCTGCATTAGACTGGCACACTCACCACCTGCATGCCCCAGCCTTGAGCTGTGCTGCATTAGACTGGCACACTCACCACCTGCATGCCTCAGCCTTGAGCTATGGCTGCATTAGACTGGCACACTCACCACCTGCATGCCCCAGCCTTGAGCTGTGCTGCATTAGACTGGCACACTCACCACCTGCATGCCTCAGCCTTGAGCTGTGCTGCATTAGACTGGCACACTCACCACCTGCATGCCCCAGCCTTGAGCTATGGCTGCATTAGACTGACACACTCACCACCTGCATGCCCCAGCCTTGAGCTGTGCTGCATTAGACTGGCACACTCACCACCTGCATGCCCCAGCCTTGAGCTGTGCTGCATTAGACTGGCACACTCACCACCTGCATGCCCCAGCCTTGAGCTGTGCTGCATTAGACTGGCACACTCACCACCTGCATGCCTCAGCCTTGAGCTGCATTAGACTGGCACACTCACCACCTGCATGCCCCAGCCTTGAGCTGTGCTGCATTAGACTGGCACACTCACCACCTGCATGCCTCAGCCTTGAGCTGTGCTGCATTAGACTGGCACACTCACCACCTGCATGCCCCAGCCTTGAGCTGTGCTGCATTAGACTGGCACACTCACCACCAGCATGCCTCAGCCTTGAGCTGTGCTGCATTAGACTGGCACACTCACCACCTGCATGCCCCAGCCTTGAGCTATGGCTGCATTAGACTGGCACACTCACCACCTGCATGCCCCAGCCTTGAGCTGTGCTGCATTAGACTGGCACACTCACCACCAGCATGCCCCAGCCTTGAGCTGTGCTGCATTAGACTGGCACACTCACCACCTGCATGCCCCAGCCTTGAGCTGTGCTGCATTAGACTGGCACACTCACCACCTGCATGCCCCAGCCTTGAGCTGTGCTGCATTAGACTGGCACACTCACCACCTGCATGCCTCAGCCTTGAGCTATGCTGCATTAGACTGGCACACTCACCACCTGCATGCCCCAGCCTTGAGCTGTGCTGCATTAGACTGGCACACTCACCACCAGCATGCCCCAGCCTTGAGCTGTGCTGCATTAGACTGGCACACTCACCACCTGCATGCCCCAGCCTTGAGCTGTGCTGCATTAGACTGGCACACTCACCACCTGCATGCCCCAGCCTTGAGCTGTGCTGCATTAGACTGGCACACTCACCACCTGCATGCCTCAGCCTTGAGCTGTGCTGCATTAGACTGGCACACTCACCACCTGCATGCCTCAGCCTTGAGCTGTGCTGCATTAGACTGGCACACTCACCACCTGCATGCCCCAGCCTTGAGCTGTGCTGCATTAGACTGGCACACTCACCACCTGCATGCCCCAGCCTTGAGCTGTGCTGCATTAGACTGGCACACTCACCACCTGCATGCCCCAGCCTTGAGCTGTGCTGCATTAGACTGGCACACTCACCACCTCCATGCCCCAGCCTTGAGCTGTGCTGCATTAGACTGGCACACTCACCACCTGCATGCCTCAGCCTTGAGCTGTGCTGCATTAGACTGGCACACTCACCACCTCCATGCCTCAGCCTTGAGCTGTGCTGCATTAGACTGGCACACTCACCACCTCCATGCCCCAGCCTTGAGCTGTGCTGCATTAGACTGGCACACTCACCACCTGCATGCCTCAGCCTTGAGCTGTGCTGCATTAGACTGGCACACTCACCACCTGCATGCCCCAGCCTTGAGCTGTGCTGCATTAGACTGGCACACTCACCACCTGCATGCCTCAGCCTTGAGCTGTGCTGCATTAGACTGGCACACTCACCACCTGCATGCCTCAGCCTTGAGCTGTGCTGCATTAGACTGGCACACTCACCACCTGCATGCCTCAGCCTTGAGCTGTGCTGCATTATACTGGCACACTCACCACCTGCATGCCCCAGTCTTGAGCTGTGCTGCATTAGACTGGCACACTCACCACCTGCATGCCTCAGCCTTGAGCTGTGCTGCATTAGACTGGCACACTCACCACCTGCATGCCCCAGCCTTGAGCTGTGCTGCATTAGACTGGCACACTCACCACCTGCATGCCTCAGCCTTGCATTAGACTGGCACACTCACCACCTGCATGCCTCAGCCTTGAGCTGTGCTGCATTAGACTGGCACACTCACCACCTGCATGCCCCAGCCTTGAGCTGTGGCTGCATTAGACTGGCACACTCACCACCTGCATGCCTCAGCCTTGAGCTGTGCTGCATTAGACTGGCACACTCACCACCTGCATGCCCCAGCCTTGAGCTGTGCTGCATTAGACTGGCACACTCACCACCTGCATGCCTCAGCCTTGAGCTGTGCTGCATTAGACTGGCACACTCACCACCTGCATGCCCCAGCCTTGAGCTATGGCTGCATTAGACTGGCACACTCACCACCTGCATGCCCCAGCCTTGAGCTGTGCTGCATTAGACTGGCACACTCACCACCTGCATGCCTCAGCCTTGAGCTGTGCTGCATTAGACTGGCACACTCACCACCTGCATGCCCCAGCCTTGAGCTGTGCTGCATTAGACTGGCACACTCACCACCTGCATGCCCCAGCCTTGAGCTGTGCTGCATTAGACTGGCACACTCACCACCTGCATGCCTCAGCCTTGAGCTGTGCTGCATTAGACTGGCACACTCACCACCTGCATGCCCCAGCCTTGAGCTGTGCTGCATTAGACTGGCACACTCACCACCTGCATGCCTCAGCCTTGAGCTGTGCTGCATTAGACTGGCACACTCACCACCTGCATGCCCCAGCCTTGAGCTGTGCTGCATTAGACTGGCACACTCACCACCTGCATGCCTCAGCCTTGAGCTATGCTGCATTAGACTGGCACACTCACCACCTGCATGCCTCAGCCTTGAGCTGTGCTGCATTAGACTGGCACACTCACCACCTGCATGCCTCAGCCTTGAGCTATGGCTGCATTAGACTGGCACACTCACCACCTGCATGCCCCAGCCTTGAGCTGTGCTGCATTAGACTGGCACACTCACCACCTGCATGCCCCAGCCTTGAGCTATGGCTGCATTAGACTGGCACACTCACCACCTGCATGCCCCAGCCTTGAGCTGTGCTGCATTAGACTGGCACACTCACCACCTGCATGCCCCAGCCTTGAGCTATGGCTGCATTAGACTGGCACACTCACCACCTGCATGCCTCAGCCTTGAGCTGTGCTGCATTAGACTGGCACACTCACCACCTGCATGCCCCAGCCTTGAGCTGTGCTGCATTAGACTGGCACACTCACCACCAGCATGCCTCAGCCTTGAGCTGTGCTGCATTAGACTGGCACACTCACCACCTGCATGCCCCAGCCTTGAGCTGTGCTGCATTAGACTGGCACACTCACCACCTGCATGCCTCAGCCTTGAGCTGTGCTGCATTAGACTGGCACACTCACCACCTGCATGCCTCAGCCTTGAGCTATGCTGCATTAGACTGGCACACTCACCACCTGCATGCCTCAGCCTTGAGCTGTGCTGCATTAGACTGGCACACTCACCACCTGCATGCCCCAGCCTTGAGCTGTGCTGCATTAGACTGGCACACTCACCACCTGCATGCCTCAGCCTTGAGCTATGCTGCATTAGACTGGCACACTCACCACCTGCATGCCTCAGCCTTGAGCTGTGCTGCATTAGACTGGCACACTCACCACCTGCATGCCCCAGCCTTGAGCTGTGCTGCATTAGACTGGCACACTCACCACCTCCATGCCCCAGCCTTGAGCTGTGCTGCATTAGACTGGCACACTCACCACCTGCATGCCCCAGCCTTGAGCTGTGCTGCATTAGACTGGCACACTCACCACCTGCATGCCTCAGCCTTGAGCTGTGCTGCATTAGACTGGCACACTCACCACCTGCATGCCTCAGCCTTGAGCTGTGCTGCATTAGACTGGCACACTCACCACCTGCATGCCCCAGCCTTGAGCTGTGCTGCATTAGACTGGCACACTCACCACCTGCATGCCTCAGCCTTGAGCTGTGCTGCATTAGACTGGCACACTCACCACCTGCATGCCTCAGCCTTGAGCTATGGCTGCATTAGACTGGCACACTCACCACCTGCAGCCTTGAGCTGTGCTGCATTAGACTGGCACACTCACCACCTGCATGCCCCAGCCTTGAGCTGTGCTGCATTAGACTGGCACACTCACCACCTGCATGCCTCAGCCTTGAGCTGTGCTGCATTAGACTGGCACACTCACCACCTGCATGCCTCAGCCTTGAGCTGTGCTGCATTAGACTGGCACACTCACCACCTGCATGCCCCAGCCTTGAGCTATGGCTGCATTAGACTGGCACACTCACCACCTGCAGCCTTGAGCTGTGCTGCATTAGACTGGCACACTCACCACCTGCATGCCCCAGCCTTGAGCTATGGCTGCATTAGACTGGCACACTCACCACCTGCATGCCCCAGCCTTGAGCTGTGCTGCATTAGACTGGCACACTCACCACCTGCATGCCTCAGCCTTGAGCTGTGCTGCATTAGACTGGCACACTCACCACCTCCATGCCCCAGCCTTGAGCTGTGCTGCATTAGACTGGCACACTCACCACCTGCATGCCTCAGCCTTGAGCTATGGCTGCATTAGACTGGCACACTCACCACCTGCATGCCTCAGCCTTGAGCTGTGCTGCATTAGACTGGCACACTCACCACCTGCATGCCCCAGCCTTGAGCTGTGCTGCATTAGACTGGCACACTCACCACCTGCATGCCTCAGCCTTGAGCTGTGCTGCATTAGACTGGCACACTCACCACCTGCATGCCCCAGCCTTGAGCTGTGCTGCATTAGACTGGCACACTCACCACCTGCATGCCTCAGCCTTGAGCTGTGCTGCATTAGACTGGCACACTCACCACCTGCATGCCCCAGCCTTGAGCTGTGCTGCATTAGACTGGCACACTCACCACCTGCATGCCTCAGCCTTGAGCTGTGCTGCATTAGACTGGCACACTCACCACCTGCATGCCCCAGCCTTGAGCTGTGCTGCATTAGACTGGCACACTCACCACCTGCATGCCCCAGCCTTGAGCTGTGCTGCATTAGACTGGCACACTCACCACCTGCATGCCCCAGCCTTGAGCTGTGCTGCATTAGACTGGCACACTCACCACCTGCATGCCTCAGCCTTGAGCTGTGCTGCATTAGACTGGCACACTCACCACCTGCATGCCTCAGCCTTGAGCTGTGCTGCATTAGACTGGCACACTCACCACCTGCATGCCCCAGCCTTGAGCTGTGCTGCATTAGACTGGCACACTCACCACCTGCATGCCCCAGCCTTGAGCTGTGCTGCATTAGACTGGCACACTCACCACCTGCATGCCTCAGCCTTGAGCTATGGCTGCATTAGACTGGCACACTCACCACCTGCATGCCCCAGCCTTGAGCTGTGCTGCATTAGACTGGCACACTCACCACCTGCATGCCCCAGCCTTGAGCTGTGCTGCATTAGACTGGCACACTCACCACCTGCATGCCTCAGCCTTGCATTAGACTGGCACACTCACCACCTGCATGCCTCAGCCTTGAGCTGTGCTGCATTAGACTGGCACACTCACCACCAGCATGCCCCAGCCTTGAGCTGTGCTGCATTAGACTGGCACACTCACCACCTGCATGCCTCAGCCTTGAGCTGTGCTGCATTAGACTGGCACACTCACCACCTGCATGCCCCAGCCTTGAGCTGTGCTGCATTAGACTGGCACACTCACCACCTGCATGCCCCAGCCTTGAGCTGTGCTGCATTAGACTGGCACACTCACCACCTGCATGCCTCAGCCTTGAGCTGTGCTGCATTAGACTGGCACACTCACCACCTCCATGCCTCAGCCTTGAGCTGTGCTGCATTAGACTGGCACACTCACCACCAGCATGCCCCAGCCTTGAGCTGTGCTGCATTAGACTGGCACACTCACCACCTGCATGCCTCAGCCTTGAGCTGTGCTGCATTAGACTGGCACACTCACCACCAGCAGCCTTGAGCTGTGCTGCATTAGACTGGCACACTCACCACCTGCATGCCCCAGCCTTGAGCTGTGCTGCATTAGACTGGCACACTCACCACCTGCATGCCCCAGCCTTGAGCTGTGCTACATTAGACTGGCACACTCACCACCTGCATGCCTCTCTGCCTGTGAATCATGGACTGGGGCGTTGACTGATATCCTGTCTTGTCCAAGGAGTCCTGAACGTTGAAAGTATATAGCTGCTTTGACTTTGAGGTAGGCATTGTGTATGTATAATAATTAGGGGGAGTATCTGGTAGGCTAGACTGTCAGAGTATATGACTGCAGTTGTTGTAGTAGTGACTTGCCGTTAATGACGTCTACTGGTTGTCAAGTGCATGCCCCACCCGCTGTTATGCTACACCCAGTGCGCTCTTGGTTGAATCTTTGCCCAAGAGACCACAACCGGTCAAGCAAGAGTTATTTTCTGGTTAAGTTTGAAGGAAGATGGCTGGACAGCCACTGCTCAAGAAGAAAAAGTTGACACACTCTGACCCCCTCCTCCAGCCAGGAAGGGCCACTGCCGTTTTAATGAGCGTGGCAGACCAAGTGGTCGGTGCAGGCAGCGTTATATAAAGGCCTATCCACACACCTAAACTAATGTGCATTAATGTGCATTCGGTACTACTGTGGGGGGAAACTCTTCAAGCCAATGCACGTTCGTCGTGTCCGGACTAGAACCGAAATAAACCGTACAAAGCAAAAAATAATTAGCCTACCAAAGCCAGTCAAAATCATATTCCGTAGTTGAGTTGAGATGGAGTTTGTTTTTGCGTCCTTTTCTTGCTCGTCAGCTACCTACAGATGCGCAGGAAACATTTTCTGCAGAGAAGAAAGAGGAGAGAGCTGAGGGAAAAGCAGAACCAATGAATGTTGCAACTGCACAAATTCCGAAGTCCAGATGCAGGGCATATAAACATAGCAACAGTTCTCTTCTGTAGTTGGTCTAGCTAGCTAAGTTTGGCCGCAGCACACAGATAGTATACAGCTAGCTCCAAAGTTCCCGACTTCAACTATCACGAAGACGCGAGTGGATGGAATTATTTTCCACGCATACTCGCATAGTTATTTGAACACTTTAATTTTTCAACTCAATCCACCTATGGAGGAGGACCGGATTGATGCGCATTAATGTGCGCTGATTTGTGCTGCAGCGTGGATAGGCTGTAAGTGTCCACTTGAAAGGCTCGGTTATGACCACTTGGAGCAAGCAGTGTGTGACCTGCATTTGCCATGCTGCAAGTCTCGGCCCCAGCTCGACCTAGCACTGTAGAATATTGCTGGTTTCCCTGTGTGTCAGTTGCACTGTTAGCATTGGATTCCCAGGCCTAGCTAAGCTGTAGATTGCTGGGCTTGATAGAGAAGCTGAGCAGCAGAAGAACTCGCTGCACATCAATTTCCATTCTAAATAAATTAAATCAAGCTTGGAGCTAGAGGTGTAGCTCATACGCTTCTTGCACACAACTTGGCGGAGCGGCTTCGGAATGATTCCCCATACTTGCTAAGGGAACGCCTTCTTTGGACGTGATCATTCGTGGTGTAAGTTGCGTCCCTCGCATTGAAGAGGAAATCCCGAGCGGCTACTGCGACTTCTATCCCAGCAAGTACCGTGGTGTATGTATACGTGTACGTGCACACCATGTACCCTCTAGTAACAGATTAACAGTCGGTCACAAGGGCCCACAGGCGCAAACTTGGACACCATCCACAAAACTATGGTTGCGCTAAGCACAGGATTTCTTGATCTGCACATGCCAATTAGACTTGCTCTATAGTCATAAAACTTTACTTCAGGTTCGAGGAGACAAGCAAGCAAAACAATTTTTTAATTTATTTAAAATAAAAAAAAATGGCTAAGTCGTTAGCACAACTATTGTCCTGAACGGTCTCTTCCTGGCCTTTACTACTGTTACTGGAAGTCCTTCTCCGGAAGAAAGCCTGATTTCCTTCGCTCTTGAGAAAGGATTTGCTCCTGGATGAATGTAGGTCATCCTGTAGAAATAGAGCGCAACGTATTGATGTGTGCAGCTTTTGGTTTTCCAAACTGCAGTGGAGCTGAAACTGCAGCTCATTATATTCACACTCTAGGGGTTTGAAAGATAAATACGATGTTTAATACATTTTAAAAAAACGCAAATGAAGTTGGTGATGGGTCACTTGAGAACCGTCCCTCCAATTGTAACTGATGCCGACCCCGTAAGTCTTAACATCAAGCAGCTACAACCTTGTCAGATTAATAACACTTGAGGACTTTTTTCATCATTAGAATGAAAATAGAATAAGCCGCAGTTTGGTTGAGCCAGCTCCGTTGAAGTGAGCAAACTAAAGCTTCATCGGCATAGCAAAACTTACAGTTAAGAAATCCACACAGGAGCACATCTCTTCTCTAAGCTCTAAAGCAAAGGGACTCTCAAGTGCCTTTAAAAAAAATAATAATAATAATAAAAAATAAAAAGGAATAAAAAAATAATAAAAAAATCTAAAAAATGTATTTACTAGCAGGGGTAGTGTGTTGCCTGGACAAATTGTCATAGTAGCATAATGCAAAATCCAAAGGTCCTTGCCACATGGTGGGGAATCCTATATGCCAGCAAAAATGCCCATCAAATGAGTCCTATACCAACAAAAAAAATGTGCTTGCTACTTTCCTACAACTTAATGGCAGGCCAACATATTGCAAAAAGGCTCATACTGCCTCCATTACTAAAATAAAAAATCAAGAAGTTGGTTGGCTTAATTGGGTAATCTTTAAACACCACACAAAGTTTTGTCTGGATCGGCTGATGACTTTTTTAATTTATTTTTTAAGGGGATAATGCAAGTATTGATAACGCGTCATCACAGTAATAACTTTCTGGATGCCACACCAGCTATCCTGAGATCCCTAGGACAATCAGAGTTTGGTCTGGACAGGTTCCCGGGTTCCGAGAAATAAACGGTTATACAAAAACTTATAAAAATGGATTCCACCATTTATTTTTATCCATCACTTTATTATTTAATTTTAATTAATGTATCCTGTAACTGGAACTTGCATGATCGTAATCACCCTGATAGCAGGTTGATGAGACTGAAATGCTTAATACCTGCTGCTCCTGTTTGAGAAGATTGGACATGTATGTGTGTATGTATAATGTTATTCTCGCTATTGCCATGCCTGCAGGTGTGTTTGGTGGGAGAAATCATGGAGGCCACCACCAGCCCCACAAACGTCGTGTACCAAGTGGACGACCGCATGGGGCCATGGATCAAAGTGCAGAAATGGCTCTCCGACCAGGACCAATCAGAGGATCGGGTGACGTGCCAGGAAGGAATGTACATCAAAGCCGTCGGACATCTCAAGGTGTTCAACAAGCAGCGGAGCATCACTGCTTTCCATATAAAGCCCATCTCTGATTTTAATGAACTCACACATCACTTGTCGGAAGTGATATATTCTCATCTGGCGGCAACCAAAGAATTACCGGTGGTAAGTAGCAGGAGGGTATGAATATAATGTTCCCATGTAGACCACACCCAATTAGATGACCCTTTACCATGTAGACCTGCTGTACGATTTTTGGAGGTGACATAATCTGATCTGCCTGCTGCTGAGAGTTGTCTGATTGGAGGGGGCACTCTTTTTACTTGCCTCCGTATTAGCAGGCAATACAGCCTGGGCCTACGAGTAATAGATCACCTGATCTTGACTTTTCCGACTGCCTCTCATCCTACATAAATGCCGCGACTTGAGCCCCTCCGGGGAGGGGAGTTGATCCTGACAAGGAAAGAGTCATATTTACTAAGTCGCTACAGATGATACCTGTGGAATTTGGGGAGGGGGGGGGGGGCATTTCTCTGTCGTTGTCTCAATAGTTGAGAAGTGCTATAGTCTCTCAGTCCAGCGGGCCTGATCTGTGAGACTAGTTTGCTCTAATTATGAGCTGTATGACTTGGCCTATTTCAGGACAAGGCCGGAGTCTGATGAAGAGACCAAACAAAAAAATGTTCTATTTAAAGGTAAAAAACGTAAAATATTATCTTCAAGATTGTACATCTTTGTATCTACCCCCACCCCCCACGCACAATAGCTTGTGTATACTTTCATCATAATTTTACTACCAGAGCACTCCAAACTGTCAACAACAAAAGTAGTAGGTAAAGATTTGTTTTTTAGGTTTTAATTTAAAAAAAAATCAGGATTTCTTTTTTTTTTGTAGTCCAGCAGCTGCCTACAAGAAGTTAAGAAGTTACTCGGTGTAACACTAGAGCTAATCGATCATCGATGTTATTATTGTTACTAAAGTAGACACACATGCCTACCTATTCATATATACACTGACACATGCATCGCAAACATACCTGGTTGGTTGTGTGCTGCTGCACTGGATTTCTTTGTTGTGATACATCATTTGTGTTATATATACTTCCGCGCATTGTTTATGCTGTTGAATACCTTTACTGACTTTCGTGTTTTTTTGCTGAATCTCATTGGACAGTGTGGGAGTCTTCTTCTGGTAGCAAAAATTATGAAAAATGGCTGGCCATTTTGTACGCAAGTTATGTGGGGGGGGGGGGGGGGGGAGATAAATACAAGATTTTGATGGCAAAAAAAAAATTACGGTTTTTAGGTTTCCTACCTTCGCAAATGATCAAGGTACGCTTGGTGTGTGTGTGTGTTTGTTTTGGGGGGGGGGGGGGGGTTGAAATCTATGCCAAAGTGAGTTTTAGCGAGTTTTAGCTGAGAGATGTATGCTTTCTTTCTTTCTTAATTGAAAAAAATCCTCCCCCCCACCATTTTAAAAGGAGTGCTACTGCATTTGGAGTTATCTTGAGCTACATTCTTGAAAGAGATTGCTCAACAATATATTAAAAATATATAAAACAATTTTAAGAAGAAAAGAAGGAAAAAATACAAAGTAAAACAAGAATCAGCAAAAACTGACTCATCAGAAGGCAAGAATTTACCCATGTTGATCAATGACCTTTTAATTATATTTGGTGGACATTTATTAAAAGATAAAGGGTCTTCCGGATAGTGTGGTGAATCCTTGTTTACTTCTTCTCTATCAAATTGTGAATGAGTTGTCTTTTGCCGTGTGTTATGTTATGAGTCTATGAGCGTGCTAGATTTTCAGACAATTCTTTATCTCCAGGCAGTCTTGCATAGCCTACCCTTTACCGCATTGGTGGAAAGGAAGTATTGCATAGCCTACCCTTTACCACATTGGTGGGGAGGAAGTCTTGCATAGCCCACCCTTTACCGCATTGGTGGAGAGGAAGTCTTGCATAGCCTACCCTTTACCGCATTACCGCATTGGTGGAGAGGAAGTCTTGCATAGTCTACCCTTTACCACATTAGTGGGGAGGAAGTCTTGCATAGCCCACCCTTTACCGCATTGGTAGAGAGGAAGTCTTCCATAGTCTTGCGTAGCCAACCCTTTACCTCTCCTCCTGGGTGAAGAGGAAAGAGGGCCTTGGAACACTCAACTAACAAGTTGTTCTCATTGCATGGTCCATGCAGGAAGGTGTGACCTTCATGACCTCCACATCATTCACTTTGCATGTGGTTGATATATAGATGCTAAGGATTCAGCTTGGCTGGCTTTCCTCACTCTCGTGGGTATGGAAGAGTTGTCGGCTTCACACCAGAAACATAAAGCATCTTCTTTCCTTTCCTTTTCTGATGTTTGCTACATGCCCCCTCCGACACTGATGTCACTTCCATCTGTTTCTGGCACCTCCATCCATTTAGAGCAGCCAGTAATTTACCTTCTGGAAGAAAACAGGCATTAGTGATCCCTGGCACTAGAAGGGAAGGGAAGGCAACGATGGACTGGCATGATGCAGTGAAGTAAGTGTGCATGGTCTAATCATGGGGTATTAAACTGAGGATTCAAGGGGGTTCAGCATGGGATGGTGGTCTCTAGTGGTGGAGAGATTTCGGTTCAGTTTTCTTCCCACTGCTGGTTTCCTCCATTCCCCTCTCCCTTCTCTTTCCCTTCCGTTTGTTAATTGATTAATCCTTCTTTGATGCTCTTCTAGTGTTGTACGTCTTGCTGTAAAGTATAGCTCTGAAAGAGTATCGGTTAGTTAATGGAGGACGGGCCTGTAGTTACATTTCTCAGTCCAACATGTGTTAACAGTCAATTGAATTTACACTCTCGTCATCTTGTGTTAACACTGCTTTTGTTACATGCGTAGCCGGACCAATTCAAGCAACGAGGTCAATCTACAGGGGGTGGAGCGTGGGGTACCCCCATGGCAACCAGCACCCAGGTGACTCCCATGCGAGGAGGGATGATGGGAGGAGGGTATTCTGGTGCTCAGCCGGACAACGGGCTGACTCCTCTGCAGCAGCAAGTTCTCAACACCATCTCAAGCTGCCATGATTACAATGGCATCAGCATCAACGACTTGGTGGGAAGTATGAAGAAACATGGACATGTCGACATGAAGATCAAGTGAGTCTTTTATTTTATTTCAATAACAGTCACTGAATGCCTATTACTAGTACCAGCTATACCAAACATGTGTGATAAATTTCAGGATAAAGCTATGGATGGCTATATAGCTAGCCCAAGGTAAGCACTATGGATATACTACTAGCCCAAGGTCAGCACTATGGATATACTAACTAGCCCAAGGTCAGCACTATGGATATACTAACTAGCCCTAGGTCAGCACTATGGATATACTAACTAGCCCTAGGTTAGCACTATGGATATACTAACTAGCCCTAGGTTAGCACTATGGATATACTAACTAGCCCTAGGTTAGCACTATGGATATACTAACTAGCCCTAGGTTAGCACTGTGGATATGCTAACTAGCCCTAGGTTAGCACTATGGATATGCTAACTAGCCCTAGGTTAGCACTGTGGATATGCTAACTAGCCCTAGGTTAGCACTATGGATATGCTAACTAGCCCTAGGTCAGCACTATGGATATACTAACTAGCCCTAGGTTAGCACTATGGATATACTAACTAGCCCTAGGTTAGCACTATGGATATACTAACTAGCCCTAGGTTAGCACTGGGATATGCTAACTAGCCCTAGGTAAGCACTGTGGATATACTAACTAGCCCTAGGTTAGCACTGTGGATATGCTAACTAGCCCTAGGTTAGCACTATGGATATGCTAACTAGCCCTAGGTCAGCACTATGGATATACTAACTAGCCCTAGGTTAGCACTGTGGATATGCTAACTATGCTAACTAGCCCTAGGTCAGCACTATGGATATGCTAACTAGCCCTAGGTAAGCACTATGGATATGCTAACTAGCCCTAGGTAAGCACTGTGGATATACTAACTAGCCCTAGGTTAGCACTGTGGATATGCCAACTAGCCTAAGGTCAGCACTATGGATATGCCAACTAGCCCTAGGTTAGCACTGTGGATATACTAACTAGCCCTAGGTTAGCACTATGGATATACTAACTAGCCCTAGGTTAGCACTGTGGATATGCTAACTAGCCCTAGGTAAGCACTGTGGATATGCTAACTAGCCCTAGGTAAGCACTATGGATATGCTAACTAGCCCTAGGTCAGCACTATGGATATACTAACTAGCCCTAGGTTAGCACTATGGATATGCTAACTAGCCCTAGGTCAGCACTATGGATATACTAACTAGCCCTAGGTCAGCACTATGGATATACTAACTAGCCCTAGGTAAGCACTATGGATATACTAACTAGCCCTAGGTAAGCACTATGGATATACTAACTAGCCCTAGGTTAGCACTATGGATATACTAACTAGCCCTAGGTAAGCACTGTGGATATGCTAACTAGCCCTAGGTCAGCACTATGGATATGCTAACTAGCCCTAGGTAAGCACTATGGATATGCTAACTAGCCCTAGGTAAGCACTATGGATATGCTAACTAGCCCTAGGTCAGCACTATGGATATACTAACTAGCCCTAGGTTAGCACTATGGATATACTAACTAGCCCTAGGTTAGCACTATGGATATACTAACTAGCCCTAGGTTAGCACTATGGATATACTAACTAGCCTAAGGTCAGCACTATGGATATACTAACTAGCCCTAGGTTAGCACTATGGATATGCTAACTAGCCCTAGGTTAGCACTATGGATATACTAACTAGCCCTAGGTTAGCACTATGGATATACTAACTAGCCCTAGGTTAGCACTGTGGATATGCTAACTAGCCCTAGGTTAGCACTGTGGATATGCTAACTAGCCCTAGGTTAGCACTGTGGATATGCTAACTAGCCCTAGGTTAGCACTGTGGATATGCTAACTATGCTAACTAGCCCTAGGTCAGCACTATGGATATGCTAACTAGCCCTAGGTAAGCACTATGGATATGCTAACTAGCCCTAGGTAAGCACTATGGATATGCTAACTAGCCCTAGGTTAGCACTGTGGATATACTAACTAGCCCTAGGTTAGCACTGTGGACATGCTAACTAGCCCTAGGTTAGCACTGTGGATATGCTAACTATGCTAACTAGCCCTAGGTCAGCACTATGGATATGCTAGTTAACACTAAGCGGTTATTTTAGCGCTCTAGTGTGGCAGACATGTATTTGTCATGGCTAGCTATATTTTTGGGGGGATGTAATCTGCTCAAAGAAAACCTAGATCCTCAACAGTGAAATTAACTTGTTTGGTAGCAAGGCCACATGTAACTTGACTTGACTAGAAAAACATCACAGTTGCTGAAATGATGATTGCAGTGGCAAGTGTCAGCGATGGTGGCTTCAATAATGAAAAAAGCCTCCCACCCCCCGCTATGGGCCCTATAAGAGTACGGCAGTGTCCATACCGACCACCAGTCTGTACCAAGTACTGACCGCTGCAGTTCTACACTTGAACCATTGGAGGGCTGTTTGTCACACAACAGTAACCCCAGCATTAAATGTTGAGCAGTGTTATGTAGTTCTTGGAAATATTTCACATTTAATGCTGAAATTCTAGGATTCCTTCGATTCCTGGGATAATTGCCTTGTCATTTATACAGTCTCCATGTGCTCTCTCTCCCCTTCTATTCTGTGTGCTATCTCCCTCTCTTTGTCTTTCTCTCTGTGTGTTCTCTCTCTGTCTTTCTCTCTGTGCAGGGTTGCAGTGGAGTTCTTGTGCAATGAAGGCCATATTTACTCCACTGTAGACGACGACCATTACAAGTCCACTGACTCTTAATTAATCATCGTAACTCTTCCTTCTGTAATTATTAACCAATTAACCGTGTTCAGAAGGTCATAGATAATACCATTAACCAACTAATGTGGAGGGTGATATATAATAATGTTTAATACATCATCAGCTCCTGATGTCATCAGCCCCCGCATCCAACACCTGCAAGAACATGATACATCCATCCTTTAGTAATTACACGGGATAGATCAATCCTTACACACTTAGTAATTACACTATATGCAAGAACATGATACATCCATCCTTTAGTAATTACACAGGATAGATCCATCCTTACACACTTAGTAATTACACTGTATGCAAGAACATGATACTGTTACACACTTGGTGTGTGCAAGAACATGATGCTTTTCTCTATGGGTAGAAATACTCCACAAGGACATACCTCATCAATGAATGTCGTTTCTAGTCACTTCACCCCAATTTCTCTACATACATTTCCAATTTTAGGGAGATGATAGCCTCTTGCCAGTATGATCACGTTTAGTCATGTGACTTGAAAGCTTTCATGGGGATTTGGAGCTACTTACACTGACAAAATATTCCAAAGACCCAAACCTTATAGTTGGCAGCTTTCTTCAGTGTGCAACTTACTCCAGCAAATAGTTATATATCTAATATATATATATATATATATAAACCCAACACCCCAAGCCAAGTATATTTATAACTGAGGGCATGCAATGATTGTCCCTGCACTGAAGTGACATGCGTAGTGTTGGGGATATCATGATCTCTATGCTCCACCACTGTGGGGGGATTAATTTTATTATGACGAGTTTCCTCCATTGTTTGCACACATACTCAGAGGACCAGCAAGTACTAACAGATTCTTAGCGACATGCAGCCATCAGCACCAACACAAGATACAAACCACTTACATTTCTTTTCGAAAGGTGACTCAGGAGGTACTCTCTTATTGTGGGTGGACATGCCTCTAACTGAACTTCGACCTCTTGCAGCTGTGATTGCAAGGACTGCTTGGGGAAGGAATGGGAGCATCTCACACCATATAATAGCAGCTGCCTACACAACATTGTCAAGATTAATGCTCACAGCATACAATATCACCTGCCAAAAATGTCTTTCTGCTAAATATAGTACACATCACCTGCCATAAATATCTCACTGTTATATATAGTACACAACATCACCTGGCAAAAATATCTCACTGCTATATAGTGCACATCACCTGCCTAAAATATCTTGCTGCTATATATAGTACACAACATCACCTGCCTTGCTAAAATATCTTGCTGCTATATATAGTACACATCACCTGCCAAAATATCTCTGCTATTTATAGTACACAAACAAAAAATATCTCGCTGCTATATATAGTACACAAAACAGTTTATTTGCATACAGAAGCTAGAGCTATTAAACACTACCTTGACCATATTAGGCAACTGCATTCAGACATGGCAGAGAATGTGCTCAGCAGTAGCTCCAAGATCGCCAGAGATGATGGGGACTGCACTTGTAACTGTTGCATCATCACCTCAACATCCTCAGGGGACACGAGTCCCCTCACTAGGACCACAAAGAGGGAGTGATCCAAACAGAACTGGAGTTGAGTGGACACCGAGAGAAGGCCATGTGATGGCGACGGGAAGTGATGGCAATCCTCTTCTTCATCACATCTGCTGCGTAACACTGCAGAGATGTACTCACTGCCAGATGTACAACTTCCGGAGAGGGACCCATGGAGAGGACAAGGTTTGGTACAGGTGGGTGATGACGATATAGCAGCATCACAGCTAAGCTGCTCTGTATGATTCCCAGCTCTGAAGGTACTTGGAGTTGGATGCTGCAAATGTTGTCGTTTCTGGACCTCTTTGCTTTCACCGTCGACACTAACAGCATTTTCTGGACTGCTGACATCGTCATGTGCAATGTTGACCCTCCAGGAGAAATATGGACGAAACAATTGAACGGTTCTTGACAGTATAGTCTGTATGGAGCTCACTGAGTTCTCTCCCTCACCCGGATCATGCTCTTTCCCTCCACTAATCCCATCTCCACTTCCTCCACCAGCACCGCTGCGGCAGGGAGCCATGGGTCTTGACATTAGCACTGACTTGAGGGTCTTGTAAGCACTGGAGAGGCTAGTCCACGAGTTAGAACAAGAACGTTGCAGAGAGGCGCTGTTTTGTAGAGCCATTACCTGAGCTGTAAATGGAAATCACTAACCACAAGCATGAAGTGGTTGACATTTATCAAACTGCATGAGTGAAGCCAGGCATATTCTAGCATAAGTTTACTTTTAATTTACCACCATAGCCCCATCTTCTCCCAAATGTTGCCATAACCCCTCCACTCCTCTCCCAAGTACTGCCTTAACCCCATATTCTCCCCAAACACTGCAATAACCACCCCAATCCTCTCCCAAATAATGTCATAACCCCTTCCTCTCCCAAGTGTTGCCGTCCTCATCTCCCAAGTACTCCCATAACCCTGTCCGTCCCTTCCCAAGTAGGTCTGAACTATGGTGACAGCAATGTGCTCAGCATTACTACCTTCTCTTCCTTGTCCTTTAAGAAAAACCAGTGTTTCTATACATTATGCATGCAGACACTACCTTAAGACTGGTACTAGAGAGGACCCATTGGATTTGGTGGGTACAAAATTTCCACAAAATATTGCATAATTATATTAGCACATAGGTCAACTGGAGAAGTGAAGTCACTCCTGCTTTTTCCAATGGCAGCGCAAGGGTTAATTAAGTCTGCCAACCTTGATAAATAATTTGTTGCTATGCAGTAATGAGCAACCCTCCGAAGAGTAACTAAACAAAAGCTGTCGCTACTACCAGCTTTAAGGTAACAGTAACCTTCAATATTGTGGAGCTGTTCATGACACTGAGCAAGCAATCTCCATGCATAGCAGTCCTTACTTTGTGACATGAGAACCTACAACAGACAATGTAACAACACCGATGGGACCATCTTCCTTGTGGCAAAGCTAATCAGGACATACATGCTACCTCATACTCTCTCTGACCAGTTGTTCAGCTTCTGTCCTGGCAGCCTCTCCTTCTCCAAGCTTAAGGAGGCTCCTGGCTAGACTGTCCCTCAGTTCCCTCACCACACTACTGTTCTCAAGAGGGACAAGCTCTAAAAGCCTCCCATAGAGACTGGCAGCATCTCTGTACTTCCACTGACAGTAGAGCAGATCTGCGCTGTGCTTCATGGTCATGAACTCCATGTCATGTATTGAACCTTTCTTTGGTGGCAACCCAGAGGATTTGGGGCACTCTCTGGGCTCCATAAACCACTGAAAGACATAAACCACTGAAAGAAGGACGACACCCATTTCAGTGAGCAACTTTACTTACTTTCTGCTCGCATATTCTCGCTTGGTAGAACGTTGCTTCGTGTATTCCGCAAATGGTGACATTGCTCGCTATCGCCTGGTCACTATCCGACTCGTCAAAAAAAGAATCTTCAAAATCCATTGGACATTGTCAGTATAACACTTCAACAGGGTATGCCAAATAGTGTCCACCATGTCAATTCTACGCGCCTAATAAAGAGTATATCTACCTGTCAATTTTACGCGCCTATTACCCATAGCAATGATGGCATCCAAAAAAAAAGGAAGACCATGGGCAAACAGTACTACTCCAGTTGATAGCCAGCCTAAGGGATACCTCAGAATACTCACGCAAGAGGAATTTGAAGAGTTAGACTACCCTGTTTATGAAGGTAAGCCCATTCCCTCCATTGAGTAAGGAAGGATGATGAGTTTAAGGTTAATGCGGCACTTTAGGAGAATCCAGTATTGGCCGGGGTGAGGACTGCGACCTCACCATTGAGGCTGTGTCGCTGTCAAGGAAGCATGCCATGATTTTGGTGGAGAAAGACGCCCATTTTGTGATGGACAATGACAGTAGAAACAAAACATTTCGGAAGTCTGTGCGTGGCAAAGCCGACATATTCAGGAGTGCAGTCATTGTTGCCCTTTGTCTTCAATCCAGGTGGAGTTGCGTCCAAATGCCTTTTATGAGCTGACTAATGGCTGTGAGCTCATCTTTGCGGACATCAAGTGTCAGTACTTCATTGGGTCTCCCTTACATCAGGACACACCTGACGTCAGAGAGACAAAGGAGACCCATTGTGATCAGACGCAAGCTTATGGTATTGCCGAGTACAAAGCGGGAACAGATGAAGAGGCTGAAGAGAATCCTCTGCCTTCCATAGGTACAGTTGAGGCTCGAGTCAAGCGAAACAACAATGCTCACGTGTGCTTTGTAATTGTGTGTGTGTGTGTGGTGTGCAGAAAAGGTGAGTGTGATGCATTTGGAAGATGATGACGGTGAAGAAGTGGAAGCCACGCAACTTTATGCACCAGAAATGGGTGGAGTGGAAGAGGGAGAAATGGAGTGCGAGCCAACCGTTTTGGGTAAGTGTTTGCCGGTAAAGGGTCGTCAAATTGTGCATCATTGCAATCACGTGCTTATGCTGTGTTTTTGTCTGTTTTTATTTGAAAATATTATTTATATATTATATTATTTATATATTTTATATAATATATATATATATTTATATATATTATATATTTATTTAAGTAGTGGCTAGTGTGCTAGGGTTATTCTGTTGCTTGCAACAGAGCACGGAACTAGAAGCAAGACAATGTCACTTCATCTTCAGTTTTATAGATGGTAGTTAGAAGACAAACTGTCGATAATGTGGACTATGAAATTAAAGAATACGTTCACCTGATGCCACATGGTAGCTGTGCCCGCCGCTAGGTCATTTTGCCATTGGAGTCCACTTGGGACCCAACGGTGTGGCTGCCATGGCCTTACTCGGAATACTGAATGATAGGAAGCTCTCTCACAAGAAGTGCCACCTTCTGTACAGTCCCTGGCAGTTAAGTCCAATTAACAGAGTAGTATAACACCCTCACTAGGTGATTCACAAAGCTTCACAACATGTCCTTTGTCCTGATAGATGTTCTTACTCGGACTCTTTGAGTGGTGGGTACATACATCAGAAGCCACACCTACTACAAGAGTGTGTGCAGCTAGCACCTCTCCCACCCACACACATTAGTGCGCAGGCTACCTGGTTAATATTTGATGGGAAGGAACTTTTGGACATCATAGTATGATGCCGGGGTGATCCACAGCATCACTGGACGTGTGTGGGTGTGGCTTAGCATAAAGGTGCTGATGAAGGGTTGACATCGTAGTATGATCCCGGGGTGATCCACAGCATCACTGGACATGTGTAGGTGTGGCTTAGCGTAAAGGTGCTGATGAAGGGTTGACATCGTAGTATGATCCCAGGGTGATCCACAGCATCACTGGACATGTGTGGTGTGGCTTAGCGTAAAGGTGCTGATGAAGGGTTGACATCGTAGTATGATCCTGGGTTGATCCACAGCATCACTGGACGTGTGTAGGTGTGGCTTAGCGTAAAGATGTTGATGAAGGGTTGACATCGTAGTATGATCCCAGGGTGATCCACAGCATCACTGGACATGTGTGGTGTGGCTTAGCGTAAAGGTGCTGATGAAGGGTTGACATCGTAGTATGATCCTGGGGTGATCCACAGCATCACTGGACGTGTGTAGGTGTGGCTTAGCGTAAAGATGTTGATGAAGGGTTGACATCGTAGTATGATCCCGGGGTGATCCACAGCATCACTGGACATGTGTGGTGTGGCTTAGCGTAAAGATGTTGACGAAGGGTTGACACCGTAGAAGATCCTGGGGTGATCCACAGCATCACTGGACATGTGTGGTGTGCCTTAGCATAAAGGTGCTGATGAAGGGTTGACATCGTAGTGTGATCCCGGCATCACTGGACATGTGTGGTGTGGCTTAGCGTAAAGGTGCTGATGAAGGGTTGACATCGTGGATGATCCTGGGGTGATCCACAGCATCACTGGACATGTGTGGTGTGGCTTAGCGTAAAGATGTTGATGAAGGGTTGACATCGTGGATGATCCCGGCATCACTGGACGTGTGTGGGTGTGGCTTAGCGTAAAGATGTTGATGAAGGGTTAATGAATGGTGGTGGTTTGTCTTCTCTTACATCAACTATTTCTTGCCTTGGGACTCCTCCTACTCCTACAGGTGCCAACAACAGCGATGATGATGGTGGTAGCTGTCCTTCCTCTCCTTCTCTCCTGCCCACCAGACTGCTCCCCAGAACAAATTCTTCAGGCAAGCAAATGCTGGCATGTGCAGCATTAGTTTTAGTATGGTAGGCCTGGGTGTGGCTTTTTGTTATGGTGAGTATGGCTTTCATTGTGATAGACCTGGGTGTGGCTTTTAATGTTAGACCTGGGTGTGGCTTTTAATATGATAGATCTGGGCATGGCTTTTATTATGATAGACCTGGGTGTGGCTTTTAATGTTAGACCTGGGTGTGGCTTTTAATATGATAGATCTGGGTGTGGATCTTTTTATAATGGTAGATCTGGGTGTAGTTTTCATTATGATATACCTGGGTGTGGCCGTTCCAGACCCAGGTATAGCTTTATTATGATAGACCTGGGTGTGGCTTTCCTGGGTGTGGCTTTCAATATGTTAGACCTGGATGTGTTTTTTATTTTATTATGGTAGACCTGGGCGTGGCAATTTTTTTGGTAAACTGCCTGCCTTTTTTGTCAAGTGTTAATTTATCAGGCTGTGTGGTGTGCTTCCAACTGTCACCCTCTCAAGATGATTTTTATGGTGTCTTTAGATGATGGCGAGTCAACAGTGGAAGGCAGCAGGCTTGCGTCCTCCTGGAAGGAAGCTGACCAAAGAGATGAGGCCAGCAAGGAAGAGGGCAGAGGAGGGAGTGCTGGCCCTATGGAGGAAGCAGATCCAACCATGGCATACGATATGAAGACAGATGACGAGGATGAGGAAGCAGAGGGTGTTGAGGGAGGAGGAGTCTTGGAGAGTACGTTGATACTTTCACGGCAGCCTAGTGATTCAGATCAGACGGATTTTGAAGACGTTGGGGAAAGGGAAGATATTTCACCAAGACGAGGAGAGGAGGGAGTCAAGAAGGAAGCCGATATTGACAGCACTGTTGCCCGCCCAATCTTAGAAGGTAAGGTGTGGTTTTGTGATAAATAGTTAAAAATTGGGATTGTTGTTGTTGGATGAGGAGATAGAGGAGGAGTTTCAGAAGACTCGGATCAGACGGACTTTGAGGGAGAAGAAGGGAGAGCTTCACGTGAGGAAAAGAGAAATTACAAAGGGAACGATGTCTTGGATCCCCTTGCTTCAAGCACTAGTACAGATGGTGAGATATGGATTTTGTTTGTACACAATCTCTCTCGTTTGTTGTCATTTTCACTCATGTCTTTGATTGTCCTCCACTGAAGACGACAAGTCCATCAATGCTCAGAGAAGGAAACATTCCTTTTCTTTGGTTCCTGTTGTTACAACCCAAGGAAGAAGGCGTGGCAGAGGGAGAGCTAGGAAGGAAGTAGGTCGCCGAGCGCGTGGCAGAGGGAGAGGGAAGACGAACCCTCAACCGGAAGGAGCTAGAGCTGGCGATGAAGAACTAGGTGATAATGGTGGTCCAAGGGGAAAGGATGTTGCTCAGGCTTCTTTTGTACCAAGCAACACTCGGGAAGATGAGGAGGAGGACACTGTTAAAGTTGGCAGCAGGAGGCTGGTGACAAGGAAGACACGTAAGAAGATCCTGGAGGAGCCTCCCAGCATGGACACTGAGAAACTTCCTATTGGCAACTCCGATTCTCCAGAACAGGCCAGTCTAACTACTGACACTTTGGAAGAACCTATCCCTGAAGCCAGACCTCAAAGGTCATCTAGACGAGTGCGAGGGAGAAAGAGTGATCCTCCACCAGTTGAGCTAAGCTCTTGTCCACCATCTTCTGTTACTAACATAAACACTCGGCAAGGCAAGGAGGAGGTCACTGCAGAGGCTGGCAAACCCACAAGGAGGACCCGTGCGAATATCTTGGATGAGCTTCCCAGTGTGAACATTACGAAGCTTCTTCTTGGCCACCAGAGTTCTCCGGAGCAGACTCCCGCTACCGAAGCCAGCCCCAAGAAATCATCCACCAGACAACGACGAGGGGTAAAGAAAAGCGAGGCTCTCTCTGAATTAAGCTCTGGTCCGTCATCTGCTGTTAGTAACTTCAACACGCTTGAAGAGGAGGAGGAAGATGCTGATAAGATTGGCAGCAGGCGGCTGGTGGCGAGGAGGACCCGTGCCAAGATCCTGGACAAGCCTCGCAGTGTGGACACTAAGAAACTTCCTCTTAGCAATTTGAATTCATCAGAACAAGCCAGTCTTACTACTGCCACTTCGGAAGAACCCGTTCCTGAAACCAAACCCCCAAAAATGTCCAGACAAGTACGAGGGAAAAAGAGTGATAATTCACCAGCTGAGCTGAGCTCAAGTTCAGCACATACACAACATGCCATGTTGGCACCGAAGGACGGTAAAGAATCAAAGCCGTCTGAAAACACTAGTAAGTTTTCAGAGGAGTCTCCTGATACTGATGCCGCTTTGGTGGGGGGAGGTGGAGCTGGTTCACAGGGGGACACCACTGCAGCAGGACACGATTCAACTATTCCTACTGCATCCGGCTCACTCGACCGGCAAGGTCGCAAGGGTGGTGTCCCATTCGATGGTGCTGTCTCTGGAAGTGATGGCGACAAGAAAGGTAGTGAGAGAGCCTCGAAGGATGCGAGACAGATGGGAAAAGGGAGAGGAAGAGGGGTTCGGGGTGGCGGGAAGGCTGTGGCTGGGAAATCCCCTGCAGGGCGAGGCCGCTTGAAAGGTGGTAGTGAACAGCAGCCCACGTGGCAGTATAATTCATGTGTGTACATGTATGTGTGTGTACATGTATGCAACATTTGTAGCGTCTCCTCGGAGCAACCTGACACTTCACCACTATGCCACACCCAAGTCAGACGTGATGTCTCCTCTCCCATCCCCCTCCTCAGCGGCCAGCGAGGCTCGGCCATGCGTGATGTTCACTGGAATGATTGACCTGGAGGGAGAGAGGATAGTGAAGGCGCTTGGAGGCGAACTGGTGGACTCTGTCTACCAGTGCACTCATCTCGTCACTGACAAGGTGTGGTCTCCTGTCATTATTGAGTAGAGCAGTTTTATGGGTTTGGGTTTGTGTGCTAGTTAGATCTACTAGTGCATTGGACGTTGCACAGGCTATCTAGATAATGACTTTTGTGTTGTAATTGATGCTGATTCAGGAGTTAGATTATTAGAATGCCTGTTACCGGCCAGTCACATGATGCATCAATGCATCATATACCGTAAACTCTGGTAACCCCTGCTTCTAACCCCAACCTGCAAGAAAACAGGCGCTTAACTGAGAATGGCGCTTACTAAACACTATTTCTAAATGACACGCACTCGCAGAAAATAACAAATTACTTTCCATATATTTTTTAGGCGGAAAAATTGAGGACCTAATCTTGCGAGCTAGTCCGAGTTTCATTGTCCAAGATAAAAACTTCTACGCTGTTATCAACGCAATGGGACATTGTAGGATTTTTTAAATTTTAACAGGTACAAAGTTTTTTAAATCTCGTATCTGGTAGGAAAATGCTACGTCCACTAGCTAAGTTCAGTGGGGGGAGAGGGGGGGGATAGAAAAACCTGGATTTTAATAGAAAAACCTGGATTTTAATATAGAAAAACCTGGATTTTAAAGGGGGAGGCATGATGTGACATAATACGATTTCCAAACCCACCCACCACCCACCCTATATACCCACCCACCCTATATACCCACCCACCCATATATACCCACCCACTCTATATACCCACCCACCCTATATACCCACCCACCCTATATACCCACCCACCCTATATACCCACCCACCCTATATATCCGCCCACCCTATATACCCACCCACCCTATATACCCACCCACCCTATATACCCACCCACCCTATATATCCACCCACCCTATATATCCACCCACCCTATATACCCACCCACCCTATATACCCACCCACCCTATATACCCACTCACCCTATATACCCACCCACCCTATATACCCACCCACCCATATATACCCACCCACTCTATATACCCACCCACCCTATATACCCACCCACCCTATATACCCACCCACCCTATATACCCGCCCACCCTATATATCCGCCCACCCTATATACCCACCCACCCTATATACCCACCCACCCTATATACCCACCCACTCTATATACCCACCCACCCTATATACCCACCCACCCTATATACCCACTCACCCTATAATATACCCACCCACCCTATATACCCACCCACCCTATATACCCACTCACCCTATATATCCATCCACCCTATATACCCACCCACCCTATATACCCACTCACCCTATATACCCACTCACCCTATACACTAAGTTGAAGGAGCTAATTTTTCATATCCAGTCTCGAGGCAGGTTACAACGGAGGAAGTCTCTCTAGGCAACTAAGAGGAAACTAGCGATGGACATTCAAGCTTTTTTCCTCAGAAACATGTTTGCTACAGAACTATTTAAGACATCCTACATGTCGAAAAGCTCATTTTAGCCAATGATGGGGAACAATTCTTGCGACAGGCTCACTATTGGTCCCTTCACAAGCCAAAAGTACAATCATTGGTGGGTATATCAGAAAGTGTTTCGTATCTTCGTACACTGTGGAGGAGTTACCAATGACACTAGAAGAAGGAAAGTGGGTCCCTGAAAATAAGCAGCGAGGTCATCGGGATATTACGAACAACTATAGACAATTGAAGCTAGCAACAGACGTGCTCGTACTAATAATCAGTTTTTTATTGAAATTCATTGCTTGGGTGCAGCTAATACGCATGCAGGTACTTTTTTCAACGAAATCGATATCAGCACCCAGAAAAATACCACAAGGATGCCTAGCAAAGACTGTTTGTAGAGACAATGAAATGGCCTCAACTTTTATGTGTACTAAACGAGAGGATTAATAACCAGAGTGTACGGCAGCTTGATTATAGAAACTGTCGTTACCACCAACTTGCTTTGGACTTCACCTTGAAGAAGGCTGAGCTAAGTTGGTCGAAACTGCTGTTCCTGTCATTATTTTAAAGCTGAATAAAGTCAGTTTTATGTTGAAATTATCATCTTGTCTGTTTTCCTTTGCCACCCTCCTCCCACCGCTATTACTCATCGCTCTCCCCTTCAGATCCGCCGAACAGTCAAGTTCTTGTGCTGCCTATCCCGTGGTTGTTGGATTGTAAGTGACAGCTGGCTGGCTGCCTGCGGGAAAGCCGGTCACTTCCTGCCTGCAGGCGGCTATCTGGTCAAGGACAAAGCTACAGAGAAGCAGCATGGGTTTTCTCTAAGCAGGTATGGTGTTCCCCCCTAGGAAAATCTCGCATAGCCAGATTTTTTTTTAGATAGCTCGATTTGTATGAAATCAACGTAATCAATTTTCCACCCGCGCGCTTGACCACGTACTAAAAATTTAACGCCTAATGAAAAAGGTCATTGCATGCTCTAGGGCTTCCTCTAGCCACTCGTACCAATCATATTTTTTTTCACTTAGCAATCTGGAGTTATTCTGGATGGGGATTTTGGGATGCAGGTTTTTGAGGGCCCTCCACTTTAGGATCTAGTAACTTGCCTATATATATATACATACATATAAATTAAAGACCCATCAGAAGCATCAGACTTGTTATGTTGCTTTGCTAATATTGAATTAGCAAACATAAACAAGTCATCCTTTGCAGGGCTCCCATGCCCAGGTCCATCCATCATCACCCTCCACACAAGTCTATAGTTATCCTATTAAACATATTTTAGTATCAAAAGAGAGCACACAGAGAGACCTATCTTTTGAGCTATATATCAAGTCCATACCATGAAGTTTGCAGAATCTACGGAGCTCTAAAGTCGTAACCACAAGTTGTTGTTTTTTAAATTAAAAAATGGTCTTGTCTCCCCTAGTCAACCCAAGAAAAATACCAACAACAAAATTAACATGCTGATTACGGTGGTTTTGTTACTTAACCCCCAAAAGTCAGGAATGGTTTCTCTCTCTCCTCTCTCATATTCTGCCATCATGTCTCAGAGCCCATGACTATGCCAAGCGTCGTAAACTACTCTCTGGCTACGAGGTGTACCTCACCCCCAACCTCAAACCTGACAGAGCACAGATGTCCGACATCATCTTTTGCTCGGGCGGGGAGCCCTCCAACTTTCTGTCTCCTCTTCCCGAGCGACCCAACACCGTAGTGATTTCGTGCACGGAGGATCTGGACATGTGCAGAGAGAGACTGGAGGCCGGGCAACCTGTACATTCAGCTGAATTCATCCTTGGAGGAGTGCTGAGGCAGGAACTGGATCTGAAATCGTATCCTTTAAATAAAAAATTCAAAAAAATTATAATTTGTCAAGCCTTGTGTGTTGTCGATGGTGGTATTTGGTTGTGTGTGTGTGTGTGTGTTTTTGCTAAACATTTGTCTCCAATTATTTTGTTCTGCTGGCAGTGTTTCTTGAAATATCTATGCCCTACTCTCTTCCTGACCAGAACTGCAAAGGAATTTAGCCCTTTCAATCCAGCCAGCACTACTCGCGCAGTGCGTAGTAGTAGTTGTGGTGTTCATTGGGTGGCCATTTTTTGTTTTCCTCAATTATATGCTGGTGCTGGTCGTTTCCATAGAAACCTGCTTTGTAGTGTTACCAATGATTCAGCCGCTGATGGTAATGGACGGAAGAGGCGGGAAAGAGAAGGTGCTCCAACATCATCCTCGAAAAGAAGGAGGAAATGAATGTCCTCGCTCCCTCCCCCACTGAATTTGCTATTCCTTCACATTCAAATCACATGCTTGTTGCTTCTTCTTTTTTGTTTGTAACAACTGTTTGCCTTGCTTATATAGATACACCATTGTTATATACACCCTGTAGGAGATTCTCAGTGAGGGGGGAGAGGCATACCAAGACTACTGTGTAAATATATCATCCAGCAGAGACAGTAAATGGGGTTCTTGATCAAGGAAGCTGCTGTATATCATGACCGATGTTTGTACTGAGTTACTGTGGGGGTTGGTTGTTAGGAACCTAGCAGAGCCAGTAGATGAAAATGTGATGGACTAATCGGAGATTGTAGGCTTGGCCACAATGAAACGCAGACTGCATTGCTAACCAATCTGCATATAGTTCATATAGTTCACGAGCATCTGTGTTATTTTTTCTTAGTTCGGCATATTGTGTTAGAAGATCTTTCGTGCATGAATTAAATTACAAGGAAGAGCTCTGCCTGCAGTTCCATGAGAATTGCATGAAAAACTGAATGTGATTTGGAGATTGTTTGCAAGAATGGGAATAGTTGTTTTGATGTGCTCAAGTCATTGTGCCCTCTCTCGACCCTAAATGCAACTCGGATCACTAACACTACACCATTTTAAATACGTGGGGAGTATATATATAATATAGGTTCCCTGGATTAATCACTAGGTGCATTGTTTGATGAGTATTGGATTTCCAAGGGTCCTGACTGTTGTCATGAGGTATGGTATATATATATGCCCATCTTTGATGTGATGGAAATAAAAACATGTCTTGTGAAGCACGAGTAATTGAGATCTTTGAAGTTTATTGGTATATAGTTAATATAGAGTTCAGGTAAAATTATACAAAGGCCAGGGCAAGGCCAAAGACCAAAATATTGCAATTGAAGAGACCACTTGGCATGTCCATCATTCCATGGTTAAATGGTACACTATTGGGTAGACTGGCCCACCTTGCGGTCTATGTCACTGAGGATGGTGCAGTGGCAGTGGAAATGTTTGGGCGAGTTTCTTCAGGGAGTCGGGGTGCTGTCTAAGGTCAGCAACTTCTGATGAAAACTGGCATCAACAATCTCATTTCTGTTGCACCGTGGGAACGCTGCTTCGGGGTTGAGCTCTTTGCCTTTTGTGGGATGTGTTTTTTTTTTAAATCCTAATAAGAATTATATGACTTTTTTACCAACTACAAAAGAAAATATTTTATTTGAAGAATCTTGAAGAATCATTTGCCTCCTTAAAGTGTGAGGGATGCATATATAGTAAAGCATTAGTCTCCTCACATCAACCTTATAAAGGAGACTTGAATCCTACATCATCAGTATTTGAGAAATATACATAGCAACCAGATTGCCCAACATTGTGCTGAATTTGGTTGTCTTGCGATAAATAACATCTGTGCTGTGTTGTTCCTCTATTGCCTGATAGAGTGTGGAGAGAGATGAGACAAGGACTATTATATACTCAAAAAGAATTGATCCATGGATAAAAAGATGGCAGAGGAAGGGGGGAACTTGCTGGCAAATGATCTAATGTGCATAATAAGGAGATAGGTCTGCATAACTGATGTCACTTCTTTTTTTTAAACTGGGTGAATCTTTCGCAGAGGGATTCAGCACATTTCTTCCAACTGGGAGAGGACTTGCATTGTTTGGTTTCCCTGCTGTTGAAAATCCACTCCGACGTCGGTCTTCTGTCGGATCCTGGGTGGGTCTCTCTGGCTCCGGTTTCGGTCCTGGGTGGCTATGGGGTTCGTGGTTTCCTCTTGTTTCATCCCGTTTCCACCTCTGGTGGTGGTGGGTGCAGGGCGGGTTTCGGTTGCTGTGTCTGTTTGGGTTTTTTGGGGCTAGTTTGGTCCTGGCCCTGTCCGTGAGTCTGGATGTCAGGGCCCGGATGTTCCCAACTGTCTTGTCCCAGAGGGTAGTGTGTTCACCTCTTGGTCCCGCGAGGGTCTGGGCATGGAGGTCTGCAGGCGGTCCCTGTCAGCAGAGGATGCCTGGGTGATTTCCCTGTAATGGTTTATGAGCACGCCCAGAAGCTCACCCTCATAAGTCGCGGTAAGCTGATTGAAGTCCCGCTCGACGGATGTCATCTCTTTGGCCATGGCATAGCACTGCTTGTCACTCTTAGGCCAGGTGGCGCTTGGCCCCTGTTCCTGGACTAGGTCAGGTAGGCCAAGTGCGCCTCTGCCCTCACATCTGGTGGCAGCTCTCTTGAACTGTCTCCTGATGTCAAGCAGCTGTTCCCCGGTGGTAGTTGGGGGTGATGGTGGTGGTGGTGGTGAGATCGCAGTGGGGGCAGGGTTGGGTCCCTGCTGCCTCCATCTCGGCTGGGGTGTTTGATGTCTGAGGTGCAGTGTCGCTGCTATCCGGCCTGCCTCCAGTGCTGCTGGTCCCAACCCACTGTTGGTCCCATTGCTCCATGGGGGTCTGCTGGGGCTAGAGTTTTTGTCCTGAAAACAGGTTCATTAGCCCCACTCATGGACCAGTAGGTAGCTTTAGCCTTCCTGTTGGGCTGGATTCTGGTTCTGATTGTCATTTAGCAAGCAGAGATGGCACGTAAAGAACAATATTATGACCCTTAGCAAATATTTCGGCTTTTGATAGTTGGCCTTCCTCAGTGCTCAGTAAATGGTGGCATACGTGCATGCATGAAAAAAATGGATAGTTTTTTAGAAACCAAACAAACCCTCAAACCACCTGTGGCAGTTTGACGACCCCGCAGAAGGATCAGGTTGGAGTACCTTAGACTTCGGTTGGGATCTGGGAGGAGGAACTTTGTTTATATCAGGAAGAACAAAGTTACTTTTTGTAAACACAGAATTAAATATTCGTTGAAAATTGTTGCTTTTAGAGTAGAGTCGTGTACAGGAAAAGAGTCGTAGGCATGAATATGTTTATCCTCTCGTAAATAGCCAGTTTGAATGGATAAGTGGTGTTTTAAACCTTTAAGTGGATCTCTATGCCTCGAATATTTCTTCTTAATCAGGCGATGCAAAGTGTGATTTTTTTTGCGTGTGCTAATTTCTGCTTTGAACCACTTTGGACATTAATTTTTGTGTTGCGATTACTTAAATTTGGGAATGAAGTGATCACAGGCAGATGCTGTTTCAGACTTGATAGGAGACCAAAGAGAGTTTCATCAGAAAAGAAGGGGCATGATAGCAAAGGCTAGGGCTAGGAAGTTACTAAGGTGGTCAGCTAAGCTTTCAAAGTTGGCTTTGGAATAAGTGTAGAGAAACTGAATGATTAGTAGGACAAAGATAGCATGGTCTGAATTCTCAGAACAGATAGAATTATCTATCAATGAACTCTCAGTTGACATAATAACATTACAATAACCTTCTCAATAATCAACTTGAGAAACAAGTTGATTATGAAACAAGTTGATTTTTGAGGTCATTGTAATATAATTATCTAGTGAGAATCATCTACAGTGAGAACAGTCAGTGAGAATCATCTACAGTGAGAACAGTCAGTGAGAATCATCTACAGTGAGAATCATCTACAGTGAGAATCATCTACACAGTGAGAATCATCTACACAGTGAGAATCACCTACACAGTGAGAATCATCTACACAGTGAGAATCATCTACACAGTGAGAATCATCTACAGTGAGAATCATCTACAGTCAGTGAGAATCATCTACACAGTGAGAATCATCTACAGTGAGAATCATCTACAGTGAGAATCATCTACAGTCAGTGAGAATCATCTACAGTGAGAATCATCTACAGTGAGAATCATCTACAGTCAGTGAGAATCATCTACAGTGAGAATCATCTACAGTGAGAATCATCTACACAGTGAGAATCATCTACACAGTGAGAATCACCTACACAGTGAGAATCATCTACACAGTGAGAATCATCTACACAGTGAGAATCATCTACAGTGAGAATCATCTACAGTCAGTGAGAATCATCTACACAGTGAGAATCATCTACAGTGAGAATCATCTACAGTGAGAATCATCTACAGTGAGAATCATCTACAGTGAGAATCATCTACAGTCGGTGAGAATCATCTACAGTGAGAGAGCATAGACTAGAGATAACTATTGAGTAGAAGTAATTGAACTAGGTAAGTGTCTCACAAAAAATAGGACTAAAATGGCAGGAGAATGACAAGGTGGACCAATTTATGTGGTCAAATTGAAGTCAACAAGTATAATAGGATGTTGAAGGCTAGAGCATCTAGTTGAAACATCAAGAGATTAAATTTCAAGTTGATTATTGAGGTCATTGTGATATCGTTATGTCAACTGTGAGAATCTATGATAGGATGTGCATTTTTTGGTAACACAGCAGCAGATTGCTTGTATTATAGGTAAGCACCAAGCAGATACATAAAATAAAATAAACCAATGAATTCAGCAGATGGAGCAGAGAGGAAGGGATTTTATTGGAGTCAGGACACAGGCAATAAGACATCACCTTCATGAGGTCCCATCAATATAATTATAGTGTAGCTATTCTGTTGGTAGAATTTCAGAGTTCTTGTGTTGGAGCCAAGCCAGGCTTCAGTAAGTGCTCTGATATTGGCCATCAAATTTCTAATTGAAGTTTGTTTTGTAAGTTCCATTCATATAATTGAATGAGTTCTTCCTCTAGTCATTTGTGTGACGAAGGATTAGTGGGTGAGAGGGTTAAAGTGGGAGCTGAAAGGGAGAGGAAGGTGGGGCCGGGGTTAAGTTAATGGGGTCAAGTTTCTGTTTTACATAGTAAGACACCGTGGTCGGCGACTTCAGGAGGTCATTAACTCGGCAGTGTTACTATTGAAAACAGTGCCAATGACTTCACCAACTAGAAGCAGCCATTGTTTTTCCTCCTTGCCTTGATACCATTCAGTTTCTGTTGTTCAGAAATAGCTATTTAGTTGCTTAATAGTTGCTTAATAGCAGAGTTTGTGAGTGTATGCAGAAGACAGCAGTAAAGTTCTATCTATATATATAGGTAGGTGGTATTGGGAAACCAGTAGAGCCACCCCACCCACCATTTTATGCCTTCCCCCTCCCTCAAGGAGATATGGGCTATTTAAGAAATAAGAAGGGGTGGGAGTTTGCCAAGCCTGCCATTAACACCCCCAAAGAGAGTTAGCATTGTGAACATGGAACTGATGCCTCTAGTGGACACAGGTTTGGATCATCCACGAGCATCTGCTACTGATGGCATTGAATGCTAATGCGAGACAGCATTGGCTGAAACTTCGCTACTAAGAAGGCCAGATTTAGAAGTGTCTGTTGAATTTTGTCAATGTCTAGAACCTGATCTGCTGTTTTACTGTCACACTTCAACCCATACGTGCTTCTATGAGGGATTGTGCTGGATTTTAGTGTGCCCCCTGCCCCCAGCCTCTCACCCCCACCCCAAAAAATTAAGGGCTAGAGTCTAGGGCTAGGGCTAGGGCTAGAAAACACTGGAAGGGAACGACCTGCATCATTTGCACATAGACATGCAACACTACCTGTTTGAGGAAGTTTGTCAGCAAGACCAACAATTTGCCTCTTGAATGACCTCCATCACCTTCTGGCCCTTTGCATGTTTATGGACATTCATATGGACAATGGCAGTCAATTGACTTTCAACAAGCAAGCATTTCAATTATTATGTTCATTAATGTTCAGCTCTTACTTAGTATTGTGTTCAGCATGCAGATCCAAGTTCTTTGGAATCGCTGAGTGTGAACACCAGGCCAGTCATGGGGATGAGGACGGTTAGATGAGGAGGGCAAGCTAACCTATAAACTTTCTGTGTGATAGACTTACCTCCTCCACTAATCGGCCTCTCCTACTGAAGGTGAAATCAGCAGCTTGGTGAAGCATGGAGACTTCACATGCATCTCTCCACAAATGCACAAAGTCTTCAGCCCATGTAGACTCTCAATATTACGACCATGTGTGTTGGGACATGGTCAAAGCTTGGCTTCATGGCAGTCCACAAGGTGGTGGTGGTCATCTCTTGAGAGCCAGCATGTGCTTGACTACAAGATAAGACCAAGTACTGCAGTGTCTGTGCACAGAAGCTGGCAAAGGTTGCTGAGGAGTCAATGGAGTTCCAGGAGTGGTATGAGAGGCACAGGGATAGCTGTGAGTGCAACCACACTGGCTCATCTGGAATGGAGGGCATGGGTCCCTTCATGTGATCAGGGGGGAAGCTTCACCCGAGGTATATTGAAGTCATCCGTGATGGAGATTCGAAGACCATCACCCACCTCAACTCTATCCAGCCATACGATGAAGAGGTGATGATCACCATGAGTGTGTAGGGCATGTCCAGAAGCATGCTGGCACACGACTACAAGATGTCAAGATTAACTAAAACATTTTATTCTACATCATGTGTGTGTGGATATCAAGAAGGCAGCACATAGTCAAGTGAATGAGCTGAAGGTGCTGGCTATGGGTCCAGGGAGATGTATTGCTATATATGCCACCATCTGAGCATGCAACCCCCCAGTTTTCACAGGAAAGTTTCAAATATCCCCTACAAGTGGTGTTAGTTCCCTTTATGTACCTTGCTTTATTACACACCAGCATACATACCTCCAAGCAAGATACCCGCTTCTCAAAACGGTGTTTTTACATTTATTAACCCTTTACCAATTTCAATAAATGAGATGCCCACTTAATTAAGGTGGAAAATTATGAGCCAAAATGTCAGGTGGACTTGGGTGTCTTACTACTGACTTCTAGAGTGTCTGTGGCCCACCTAAGCAGTGCAAGTGTCTAAGGTGGCTGGGTGTGCAGAAAAGTGTCATTTTGTGTATATAGCAGCCCTATATAGTTACATTACCTTCCTCCACGATGGTGATAGGTCAAACTTTGTATGTGCGTGTAGAGTGCAGCATTTTGGCAGCATAAATACAGTCAAGTATGAAAATCTGGTATTATATATTATACCTTAACTGTACAGAAATAAAAAAGTTACAAACTGACAGTATTAACATTATATATGTTCTCATTATGTTCTTAGTTTAGCCACCATGTCGGTCACCATTTTCTCAAGTGTGTACTCGTGGCTCCACCCCAAGTCCCTCCTGGCATTGGTATCATCTAGCACCTCAGGCCATGAGTCAGCTAATTGTTAAAACAAAGACATCACAAATATATCACATGATAATGCGTTGAGGGGATTATTTCCATTGGGTGGATTTGGGTGTGGCCTTGTCCTTATTTATATATAATCACATGTTCACAACACTCGTGTATTGCCCTTGTAAAATGGTGGATGGCTTTAACCCCTCCCCCTCCTCCCCCCCCCCCCACACCCACCCAAATAGCTCTCGTATCAACTCACATTGGCAGCTTCTTAGCAACCCATTCAGTCATTATTACACTATTAGGTCCCGAACATGAGGCTTCAGTCATTATTACACTATTAGGTCCCAAACATGAGGCTTCAGTCATTATTACACTATTAGGTCCCAAACATGAGGCTTCAGTCATTATTACACTATTAGGTCCCAAACATGAGGCTTCAGTCATTATTACACTATTAGGTCCCAAACATGAGGCTTCAGTCATTATTACACTATTAGGTCCCAAACATGAGGCTTCAGTCATTATTACACTATTAGGTCCCAAACATGAGGCTTCAGTCATTATTACACTATTAGGTCCCAAACATGAGGCTTCAGTCATTATTACACTATTAGGTCCCAAACATGAGGCTTCAGTCATTATTACACTATTAGGTCCCAAACATGAGGCTTCAGTCATTAGGTCCCAAAAGATCTCTGGTGTGCCTTGAATCTTGTTCTCTACTACTGGCAGTGTTAGGTCCATATTGACGAAGAAGAGCTTGTTCGAGTAGAATTGTCTACTACTACTACTGGCAGTATTAGGTCCCATATTGACAAGCAAGAGCTTGCTAGAGCAGAGTTGTCTACTACTACTACTACTGGCAGTATTAGGTCCCATATTGCCAAGGAGGAGCTTGCTAGAGCAGAGTTGTCCACTACTACTGGCAGTATTAGGTCCCATATTGACAAGGAGGAGCTTGCTAGAGCAGAGTTGTCTACTACTACTGGCAGTATTAGGTCCCATATTGCCAAGGAGAAGCTTGCTAGGCAGAGTTGTCCACTACTGCTGGCAGTATTAGGTCCCATATTGACAAGGAGGAGCTTGCTAGAGCAGAGTTGTCTACTACTACTACTGGCAGTATTAGGTCCCATATTGACAAGGAGAAGCTTGCTAGAGTAGAGTTGTCCACTACTACTGGCAGTATTAGGTCCCATATTGACAAGGAGGAGCTTGCTAGAGCAGAGTTGTCCACTACTACTGGCAGTATTAGGTCCCATATTGACAAGCAAGAGCTTGCTAGAGCAGAGTTGTCTACTACTACTACTGGCAGTATTAGGTCCCATATTGACAAGGAGAAGCTTGCTAGGCAGAGTCGTCTACTACTGCTGGCAGTATTAGGTCCCATATTGACAAGGAGGAGCTTGCTAGAGTACAAAAAGGAGAAAAGCTAATAATCCTGCAGACCTGTTAAAACTATACATTCATCTTCATGAGCCATCTCATTCCTATCACTTGCATAACTTACAGAGTTGGTCCATTTATAACAACAAAAAACATTGGTAAAGATCATCATGAGGGTGATGTTCGCCTACTCATCTAACTAGTTCACATGCTGTGTCATAAGCAGAACAAGTGGCCATTCAGTTGATCTACTGAGAATCTTGTTCTCCCCCACTGTTTGGTTTGTGGAGTTCTCCTGTGCAACTGTTACCAAGTCCTTGAAGGAGCTGTAGCTGGTCCTCTGCCGAGAGGCTGACAGCAATAACAAGATTGCCGACTTCTATAATGCACAACAAGAAGTTGAGCAACACCTCAACCAACTACACAGAACAACAACAACAACAACAACAGACAACAACTAGCAACGATAAAAGCTGTCAACATAATCAACATAAGAAAACAAGACTGCAAATGTAAAACACAAACAGTTTGATAACCCTTTACCATTTAAAATTATACACACAGGGTAGGATCATAACTTTAATCGGCTCAAATTGGTTTCCATGACAACACTTCTGACGTGAACGTCAGGCCTGCTTTAATTTTTTTTGGATAGAGTCTGGTTTCTTCTCCTATTGTGACCAATTAAATCATTTTTGTCCCGTGTATTGGTTAGTGCTCACCAATGGCTTGCCTCTCTGACCAATTAAATCATCTTTGTCCTGTGTATTGGTTAGTGCTCACCAATGGCTTGCCTCTCGTCAGTATGTATTGGTTAGTGCTCACCAATGGCTTGCCTCTCGTCAGTGTATTGGTTAGTGCTCACCAATGGCTTGCCTCTCGTCAGTATGTATTGGTTAGTGCTCACCAATGGCTTGCCTCTCGTCAGGCTTGTATTGGTTAGTGCTCACCAATGGCTTGCCTCTCGTCAGTTTGTATTGGTTAGTGCTCACCAATGGCTTGCCTCTCGTCAGTATGTATTGGTTAGTGCTCATCAATGGCTTGCCTCTCGTCAGTATGTATTGGTTAGTGCTCACCAATGGCTGGCCTCTCGTCAGTATGTATTGGTTAGTGCTCACCAATGGCTTGCCTCTTGTCAGGCTTGTATTGGTTAGTGCTCACCAATGGCTTGCCTCTCGTCAGTATGTATTGGTTAGTGCTCACTAATGGCTTGCCTCTCGTCAGGCTTGTATTGGTTAGTGCTCACCAATGGCTTGCCTCTCGTCAGTATGTATTGGTTAGTGCTCACCAATGGCTTGCCTCTCGTCAGTATGTATTGGTTAGTGCTCACCAATGGCTTGCCTCTCGTCAGTATGTATTGGTTAGTGCTCACCAATGGCTTGCCTCTCGTTAGTATGTATTGGTTAGTGCTCACCAATGGCTTGCCTCTCGTCAGGCTTGTATTGGTTAGTGCTCACCAATGGCTTGCCTCTCGTCAGTGTATTGGTTAGTGCTCACCAATGGCTTGCCTCTCGTCAGTATGTATTGGTTAGTGCTCACCAAAGGCTTGCCTCTCGTCAGTATGTATTGGTTAGTGCTCACCAATGGCTTGCCTCTCGTCAGTATGTATTGGTTAGTGCTCACCAATGGCTTGCCTCTCGTCAGTATGTATTGGTTAGTGCTCACCAATGGCTTGCCTCTCGTCAGTATGTATTGGTTAGTGCTCACCAATGGCTTGCCTCTCGTCAGTATGTATTGGTTAGTGCTCACCAATGGCTTGCCTCTCGTCAGGCTTGTATTGGTTAGTGCTCACCAATGGCTTGCCTCTCATCAGTATGTATTGGTTAGTGCTCACCAACGGCTTGCCTCTCGTCAGTATGTATTGGTTAGTGCTCACCAATGGCTTGCCTCTCGTCAGTATGTATTGGTTAGTGCTCACCAATGGCTTGCCTCTCGTCAGTGTATTGGTTAGTGCTCACCAATGGCTTGCCTCTCGTCAGTATGTATTGGTTAGTGCTCACCAATGGCTTGCCTCTCGTCAGTATGTATTGGTTAGTGCTCACCAATGGCTTGCCTCTTGTCAGGCTTGTATTGGTTAGTGCTCACCAATGGCTTGCCTCTCGTCAGTATGTATTGGTTAGTGCTCACCAATGGCTTGCCTCTCGTCAGTATGTGTTGGTTAGTGCTCACCAATGGCTTGCCTCTCGTCAGTATGTATTGGTTAGTGCTCACCAATGGCTTGCCTCTCGTCAGTGTATTGGTTAGTGCTCACCAATGGCTTGCCTCTCGTCAGTATGTATTGGTTAGTGCTCACCAATGGCTTGCCTCTCGTCAGGCTTGTATTGGTTAGTGCTCACCAATGGCTTGCCTCTCGTTAGTATGTATTGGTTAGTGCTCACCAATGGCTTGCCTCTCGTCAGTATGTATTGGTTAGTGCTCACCAATGGCTTGCCTCTCGTCAGTGTATTGGTTAGTGCTCACCAATGGCTTGCCTCTCGTCAGTATGTATTGGTTAGTGCTCACCAATGGCTTGCCTCTCGTCAGTATGTATTGGTTAGTGCTCACCAATGGCTTGCCTCTCGTCAGTATGTATTGGTTAGTGCTCACCAATGGCTTGCCTCTTGTCAGGCTTGTATTGGTTAGTGCTCACCAATGGCTTGCCTCTCGTCAGTATGTATTGGTTAGTGCTCACCAATGGCTTGCCTCTCGTCAGTATGTGTTGGTTAGTGCTCACCAATGGCTTGCCTCTCGTCAGTATGTATTGGTTAGTGCTCACCAATGGCTTGCCTCTCGTCAGTGTATTGGTTAGTGCTCACCAATGGCTTGCCTCTCGTCAGTATGTATTGGTTAGTGCTCACCAATGGCTTGCCTCTCGTCAGGCTTGTATTGGTTAGTGCTCACCAATGGCTTGCCTCTCGTTAGTATGTATTGGTTAGTGCTCACCAATGGCTTGCCTCTCGTCAGTATGTATTGGTTAGTGCTCACCAATGGCTTGCCTCTCGTCAGTGTATTGGTTAGTGCTCACCAATGGCTTGCCTCTCGTCAGTATGTATTGGTTAGTGCTCACCAATGGCTTGCCTCTCGTCAGTATGTATTGGTTAGTGCTCACCAATGGCTTGCCTCTCGTCAGTATGTATTGGTTAGTGCTCACCAATGGCTTGCCTCTTGTCAGGCTTGTATTGGTTAGTGCTCACCAATGGCTTGCCTCTCGTCAGTATGTATTGGTTAGTGCTCACCAATGGCTTGCCTCTCGTCAGTATGTATTGGTTAGTGCTCACCAATGGCTTGCCTCTCGTCAGTATGTATTGGTTAGTGCTCACCAATGGCTTGCCTCTCGTCAGGCTTGTATTGGTTAGTGCTCACCAATGGCTTGCCTCTCGTTAGTATGTATTGGTTAGTGCTCACCAATGGCTTGCCTCTCGTCAGTATGTATTGGTTAGTGCTCACCAAAGGCTTGCCTCTCGTCAGTATGTATTGGTTAGTGCTCACCAATGGCTTGCCTCTCGTCAGTATGTATTGGTTAGTGCTCACCAATGGCTTGCCTCTCGTCAGTATGTATTGGTTAGTGCTCACCAATGGCTTGCCTCTTGTCAGGCTTGTATTGGTTAGTGCTCACCAATGGCTTGCCTCTCGTCAGTATGTATTGGTTAGTGCTCACCAATGGCTTGCCTCTCGTCAGTATGTATTGGTTAGTGCTCACCAATGGCTTGCCTCTCGTCAGTATGTATTGGTTAGTGCTCACCAATGGCTTGCCTCTCGTCAGGCTTGTATTGGTTAGTGCTCACCAATGGCTTGCCTCTCGTTAGTATGTATTGGTTAGTGCTCACCAATGGCTTGCCTCTTGTCAGGCTTGTATTGGTTAGTGCTCACCAATGGCTTGCCTCTCGTTAGTATGTATTGGTTAGTGCTCACCAATGGCTTGCCTCTCGTCAGTATGTATTGGTTAGTGCTCACCAAAGGCTTGCCTCTCGTCAGTATGTATTGGTTAGTGCTCACCAATGGCTTGCCTCTCGTCAGTATGTATTGGTTAGTGCTCACCAATGGCTTGCCTCTCGTCAGTATGTATTGGTTAGTGCTCACCAATGGCTTGCCTCTCGTCAGGCTTGTATTGGTTAGTGCTCACCAATGGCTTGCCTCTCGTCAGTATGTATTAGTTAGTGCTCACCAATGGCTTGCCTCTCGTCAGTATGTATTGGTTAGTGCTCACCAATGGCTTGCCTCTCGTCAGTATGTATTGGTTAGTGCTCACCAATGGCTTGCCTCTCGTCAGGCTTGTATTGGTTAGTGCTCACCAATGGCTTGCCTCTCGTTAGTATGTATTGGTTAGTGCTCACCAATGGCTTGCCTCTCGTCAGTATGTATTGGTTAGTGCTCACCAAAGGCTTGCCTCTCGTCAGTATGTATTGGTTAGTGCTCACCAATGGCTTGCCTCTCGTCAGTATGTATTGGTTAGTGCTCACCAATGGCTTGCCTCTCGTCAGTATGTATTGGTTAGTGCTCACCAATGGCTTGCCTCTCGTCAGTATGTATTGGTTAGTGCTCACCAATGGCTTGCCTCTCGTCAGTATGTATTGGTTAGTGCTCACCAATGGCTTGCCTCTCGTCAGGCTTGTATTGGTTAGTGCTCACCAATGGCTTGCCTCTCGTTAGTATGTATTGGTTAGTGCTCACCAATGGCTTGCCTCTCGTCAGTATGTATTGGTTAGTGCTCACCAATGGCTTGCCTCTCGTCAGTGTATTGGTTAGTGCTCACCAATGGCTTGCCTCTCGTCAGTATGTATTGGTTAGTGCTCACCAATGGCTTGCCTCTCGTCAGTATGTATTGGTTAGTGCTCACCAATGGCTTGCCTCTTGTCAGGCTTGTATTGGTTAGTGCTCACCAATGGCTTGCCTCTCGTCAGTATGTATTGGTTAGTGCTCACCAATGGCTTGCCTCTCGTCAGTATGTGTTGGTTAGTGCTCACCAATGGCTTGCCTCTCGTCAGTATGTATTGGTTAGTGCTCACCAATGGCTTGCCTCTCGTCAGTGTATTGGTTAGTGCTCACCAATGGCTTGCCTCTCGTCAGGCTTGTATTGGTTAGTGCTCACCAATGGCTTGCCTCTCGTCAGTATGTATTGGTTAGTGCTCACCAATGGCTGGCCTCTCGTCGGGCTTGTATTGGTTAGTGCTCACCAATGGCTTGCCTCTCGTCAGTATGTATTGGTTAGTGCTCACCAATGGCTTGCCTCTCGTTAGTATGTATTGGTTAGTGCTCACCAATGGCTTGCCTCTCGTCAGTATGTATTGGTTAGTGCTCACCAATGGCTTGCCTCTCGTCAGTGTATTGGTTAGTGCTCACCAATGGCTTGCCTCTCGTCAGTATGTATTGGTTAGTGCTCACCAATGGCTTGCCTCTCGTCAGTATGTATTGGTTAGTGCTCACCAATGGCTTGCCTCTCGTCAGTATGTATTGGTTAGTGCTCACCAATGGCTTGCCTCTTGTCAGGCTTGTATTGGTTAGTGCTCACCAATGGCTTGCCTCTCGTCAGTATGTATTGGTTAGTGCTCACCAATGGCTTGCCTCTCGTCAGTATGTATTGGTTAGTGCTCACCAATGGCTTGCCTCTCGTTAGTATGTATTGGTTAGTGCTCACCAATGGCTTGCCTCTCGTCAGTATGTATTGGTTAGTGCTCACCAATGGCTTGCCTCTCGTCAGTATGTATTGGTTAGTGCTCACCAATGGCTTGCCTCTCGTCAGTATGTATTGGTTAGTGCTCACCAATGGCTTGCCTCTCGTTAGTATGTATTGGTTAGTGCTCACCAATGGCTTGCCTCTCGTCAGTGTATTGGTTAGTGCTCACCAATGGCTTGCCTCTCGTCAGTATGTATTGGTTAGTGCTCACCAATGGCTTGCCTCTCGTCAGGCTTGTATTGGTTAGTGCTCACCAATGGCTTGCCTCTCGTCAGTATGTATTGGTTAGTGCTCACCAAAGGCTTGCCTCTCGTCAGTATGTATTGGTTAGTGCTCACCAATGGCTTGCCTCTCGTCAGTATGTATTGGTTAGTGCTCACCAATGGCTTGCCTCTCGTCAGTATGTATTGGTTAGTGCTCACCAATGGCTTGCCTCTCGTCAGTATGTATTGGTTAGTGCTCACCAATGGCTTGCCTCTCGTCAGTATGTATTGGTTAGTGCTCACCAATGGCTTGCCTCTCGTCAGGCTTGTATTGGTTAGTGCTCACCAATGGCTTGCCTCTCATCAGTATGTATTGGTTAGTGCTCACCAATGGCTTGCCTCTCGTCAGTATGTATTGGTTAGTGCTCACCAATGGCTTGCCTCTCGTCAGTATGTATTGGTTAGTGCTCACCAATGGCTTGCCTCTCGTCAGTGTATTGGTTAGTGCTCACCAATGGCTTGCCTCTCGTCAGTATGTATTGGTTAGTGCTCACCAATGGCTTGCCTCTCGTCAGTATGTATTGGTTAGTGCTCACCAATGGCTTGCCTCTTGTCAGGCTTGTATTGGTTAGTGCTCACCAATGGCTGGCCTCTCGTCAGTATGTATTGGTTAGTGCTCACCAATGGCTTGCCTCTCGTCAGTATGTATTGGTTAGTGCTCACCAATGGCTTGCCTCTCGTCAGTATGTATTGGTTAGTGCTCACCAATGGCTTGCCTCTTGTCAGGCTTGTATTGGTTAGTGCTCACCAATGGCTTGCCTCTCGTCAGTATGTATTGGTTAGTGCTCACCAATGGCTTGCCTCTCGTCAGGCTTGTATTGATTAGTACTCACCAATGGCTTGCCTCTCGTCAGTATGTATTGGTTAGTGCTCACCAATGGCTGGCCTCTCGTCAGTATGTATTGGTTAGTGCTCACCAATGGCTTGCCTCTCGTCAGTATGTATTGGTTAGTGCTCACCAATGGCTTGCCTCTCATCAGTATGTATTGGTTAGTGCTCACCAATGGCTTGCCTCTCGTCAGTATGTATTGGTTAGTGCTCACCAATGGCTGGCCTCTCGTCAGTATGTATTGGTTAGTGCTCACCAATGGCTTGCCTCTCGTCAGTATGTATTGGTTAGTGCTCTTGCCTCTCGTCAGTGTATTGGTTAGTGCTCACCAATGGCTTGCCTCTCATCAGTATGTATTGGTTAGTGCTCACCAATGGCTGGCCTCTCATCAGTATGTATTGGTTAGTGCTCACCAATGGCTGGCCTCTCGTCAGTATGTATTGGTTAGTGCTCACCAATGGCTTGCCTCTCGTCAGTATGTATTGGTTAGTGCTCACCAATGGCTTGCCTCTCGTCAGTATGTATTGGTTAGTGCTCACCAATGGCTTGCCTCTCATCAGTATGTATTGGTTAGTGCTCACCAACGGCTTGCCTCTCGTCAGTATGTATTGGTTAGTGCTCACCAATGGCTTGCTTCTCGTCAGTATGTATTGGTTAGTGCTCACCAATGGCTGGCCTCTCGTCAGTATGTATTGGTTAGTGCTCACCAATGGCTGGCCTCTCGTCAGTATGTATTGGTTAGTGCTCACCAATGGCTTGCCTCTCGTCAGTTTGTATTGGTTAGTGCTCACCAATGGCTTGCCTCTCGTCAGTATGTATTGGTTAGTGCTCACCAATGGCTGGCCTCTCGTCAGTATGTATTGGTTAGTGCTCACCAATGGCTTGCCTCTCGTCAGGCTTGTATTGGTTAGTGCTCACCAATGGCTGGCCTCTCGTCAGTATGTATTGGTTAGTGCTCACCAATGGCTTGCCTCTCGTCAGTATGTATTGGTTAGTGCTCACCAATGGCTTGCCTCTCGTCAGGCTTGTATTGGTTAGTGCTCACCAATGGCTTGCCTCTCTGACCAATTAAATCATCTTTGTCCCGTGTATTGGTTAGTGCTCACCAATGGCTTGCCTCTCGTCAGTATGTATTGGTTAGTACTCACCAATGGCTTGCCTCTCGTCGGGCTTGTAGGAAACTTTCATGTCGGGAAAATATTTCTTCATTTCTTCCACTAGCTCCCGCGGAGTGAAACTGACGGCCTGAACATTGTATGTCCTACAGGACACAAAGTAACATTATTATAGTGTACATTGCATGTCCTAGAGGTCACAAGAAATATCACTACAGGCTTGACAAATACGTCCTGCAGGACAATGTAATATAGACAAGAATATTTAATTTAAAACTTTATGTTGGGCAAGTTTTTTAAAATTTGCTATGCACTTGGCAAGTATAGGCAAGTATAATATAAAATACAGTCCCAATAATCTGTGTCTCTCTTCCTCCAAAGTTACCTCATCTTGAACAGTTCCGGAGGTGTCTCCATGGCTCTGATGATGGCTCTAATGCAGTCTGGGAGATACATCATCGGCAGACGAGTGTCTTCTTGCAGGAAACATTCGTAGCGTCCTGTCCTTATTACGTCATGGAAAATATGGATGGCGTAATCTGAAGAATGGAAATGGCAAAAGTTTCCAGTTGTTGTTGACATTGTTGTTGACGTTGTTGTTGTTGATGTTGTTGCTGTTTGTTTGGGAAGTTGCATGCACGATAGAGTTCTAGAGTTCTGGATGATTTTGTTGTTAATTATTATGGGTGACCGTGGAGTAACCACAAAAATAAATGCCACAGAATAAAAGAACTGAAAAATGGCAAACGCACACACTGTGTTGTAACAGTGTGTCAACCATCTGGTTTAAAGCACACTGTGTTGTAACAGTGTGTCAACCATCTGGTTTAAAGCACACTGTGTTGTAACAGTGTGTCAACCATCTGGTTTAAAGCACACTGTGTTGTAACAGTGTGTCAACCATCTTGTTTAAAGCACACTGTGTTGTAACAGTGTGTCAACCATCTGGTTTAAAGCACACTGTGTTGTAACATGTCAACCATCTGGTTTAAAGCACACTGTGTTGTAACAGTGTGTCAACCATCTGGTTTAAAGCACACTGTGTTGTAACAGTGTGTCAACCATCTGGTTTAAAGCATACTATGTGTTGTAACAGTGTGTCAACCATCTGGTTTAAAGAACACTATATGTGTGTAACAGTGTGTTAACCATCTGGTTTAAAGCACAGTGTTGTAACAGTGTGTCAACCATCTGGTTTAAAGAACACTATATGTTGTAACAGTGTGTTAACCATCTGGTTTAAAGCACACTGTGTTGTAACATTGTGTATTTTTGTCAAGCTTAGGAATTACCGGAGGATGACTTTAGTTTATGTGTATTTTTCTTTCTAGGGATTACTGGAGGGTGTCGGAAGACATGTGTGACGATGGATTGACCTGGGCATGGGAGCCCTGCAAATGATGACGTGTTTATGTTTGCTAATTCAATATTAGCAAAGCAACATAACATGTCCGATGCGTCTTTAATTTATGTGTATGTATATATATATATATATATATTGTTGGTTTTCAGGTTGTAGTTAGGATGTAGGATACTGCTGTTGTTGAAAAATAAAGGACTGTGAAAGTGAATTGGTTGCTTTCAACATTTTGTTTGTACACACACAACTCTAGTTATTCTGGTGGAGCAGGGGGTGTTTCTGGCAGCTGGGATGTGATTATAAACTTCTTGGACTTCAAGGCTCGATATCTTGGAAGTGATTTTTCAAAAACCGTTCAAATGATAACTTTAATATTTTTTTATGCTTTAAATTTTTTTAAATATCATTTGAAAGCAAATTTTATATTCTACAACTTGCCCGAGAGTTTTTGTTTATTAAAAAAGACCTATAGATCAAAATGCAAGTCATAAAGCTGTCATAAAGCTGCGTTCAAAAAAATGCAACAAAAAAACTTTTTTTCAAAATTTCAAGAAGTGCAGTTTGTAGTACTCGTTATGATTGACTAATAGCCCACTCGCAAAGGTCGTTACTGGAACGTGGTTTACTTAACGGCTTACGGTGCGCACTGGAAGAGCCTATAATGAGCTAGGAAAAGAGTAGGGCGAAGCAAAATAACAAAAGAGAATTACCGCATATGGCAAGCTATAATTTGATATATAAATCAGGAAACTAGAGTGAATGCGAGCAAAGATATAGTACTTTATATGAGACTACGCGATACGCAGCCCTCTTTCCCACCTTAAAGCACACTGTGTTGTAACAGTGTGTTAACCATCTGGTTTAAAGCACACTATGTGTTGTAATAGTGTGTCAACCATCTGGTTTAAAGCACACTGTGTTGTAACAGTGTGTCAACCATCTGGTTTAAAGCAGACTATGTTGTAACAGTGTGTCAACCATCTGGTTTAAAGCACACTGTGTTGTAACAGTGTGTCAACCATCTGGTTTAAAGCAGACTATGTTGTAACAGTGTGTCAACCATCTGGTTTAAAGCACACTGTGTTGTAACAGTGTGTCAACCATCTGGTTTAAAGCAGTACAATCCTGAATTTCGGTGCTACGTCCCAATATCCCACCCTTGTCCCGCTTTAGTGGCCTTTCTGGTAGTGTGCTGCTCTAAAGCCAGACTCTAACTTTTCCTCCAAGCATCACCTAACACAGGGTGGGTCCTACAAGCCACACCTAACACAGGGTGGGTGCTACAAGCCTCACCTAACACAGGGTGGGTGCTACAAGCCTCACCTAACACAGGGTGGGTGCTACAAGCCTCACCTAACACAGGGTGGGTGCTACAAGCCTCACCTAACACAGGGTGGGTGCTACAAGCCTCACCTAACACAGGGTGGGTGCTACAAGCCTCACCTAACACAGGTGGGTCCTACAAGCCTCACCTAACACAGGGTGGGTCCTACAAGCCTCACCTAACACAGGGTGGGTGCTACAAGCCTCACCTAACACAGGGTGGGTCCTACAAGCCTCACCTAACACAGGGTGGGTGCTACAAGCCTCACCTAACACAGGGTGGGTGCTACAAGCCTCACCTAACACAGGGTGGGTCCTACAAGCCTCACCTAACACAGGGTGGGTCCTACACAGCCTCACCTAACACAGGGTGGGTGCTACAAGCCTCACCTAACACAAGGTGGGTGCTACAAGCCTCACCTAACACAGGGTGGGTGCTACAAGCCTCACCTAACACAGGGTGGGTGCTACAAGCCTCACCTAACACAGGGTGGGTGCTACAAGCCTCACCTAACACAGGGTGGGTCCTACAAGCCTCACCTAACACAGGGTGGGTGCTACAAGCCTCACCTAACACAGGGTGGGTCCTACAAGCCTCACCTAACACAGGGTGGGTCCTACAAGCCTCACCTAACACAGGGTGGGTCCTACAAGCCTCACCTAACACAGGGTGGGTGCTACAAGCCTCACCTTACACAGGGTGGGTCCTACAAGCCTCACCTAACACAGGGTGGGTCCTACAAGCCTCACCTAACACAGGGTGGGCCTCACCTAACACAGGGTGGGTGCTACAAGCCTCACCTAACACAGGGTGGGTGCTACAAGCCTCACCTAACACAGGGTGGGTGCTACACAGCCTCACCTAACACAGGGTGGGTGCTACAAGCCTCACCTAACACAGGTGGGTGCTACAAGCCTCACCTAACACAGGGTGGGTGCTACAAGCCTCACCTAACACAGGGTGGGTGCTACAAGCCTCACCTAACACATGGTGGGTCCTACAACCCTCACCTAACACAGGGTGGGTGCTACAAGCCTCACCTAACACAGGTGGGTGCTACAAGCCTCACCTAACACAGGGTGGGTGCTACAAGCATCACCTAACACAGGTGGGTCCTACAAGCCTCACCTAACACAGGGTGGGTGCTACAAGCCTCACCTAACACAGGGTGGGTGCTACAAGCCTCACCTAACACAGGGTGGGTACTACAAGCCTCACCTAACACAGGGTGGGTGCTACAAGCCTCACCTAACACAGGTGGGTCCTCACCTAACACAGGGTGGGTGCTACAAGCCTCACCTAACACAGGGTGGGTCCTACAAGCCTCACCTAACACAGGTGGGTCCTACAAGCCTCACCTAACACAGGGTGGGTGCTACAAGCCTCACCTAACACAGGTGGGTCCTCACCTAACACAGGGTGGGTGCTACAAGCCTCACCTAATACAGGGTGGGTGCTACAAGCCTAACCTAACACAGGGTGGGTCCTACACAGCCTCACCTAACACAGGGTGGGTACTACAAGCCTCACCTAACACAGGGTGGGTGCTACAAGCCTCACCTAACACAGGGTGGGTGCTACAAGCCTCACCTGTAACACAGGTGGGTGCTACAAGCCTCACCTAACACAGGTGGGTGCTACAAGCCTCACCTAACACAGGGTGGGTCCTACAAGCCTCACCTAACACAGGGTGGGTACTACAAGCCTCTAACACAGGGTGGGTCCTACAAGCCTCACCTAACACAGGGTGGGTCCTACAAGCCTCACCTAACACAGGGTGGGTGCTACAAGCCTCACCTAACACAGGTGGGTGCAAAAATTAGATTTGTCCACATGAACACTCTTAATGCCACCAAGCTTACACACATATCATGTCAACGCCACATGGTGTCATAATGGCAGGCCACTTTGTCACAGCGGGCATAACTGAAGGTATCTGTACGTGGTTGACGTCTATTAGATGTACTTGATGGTGTGTGATAAACTCATTATCAGGCTTGGTTTAGGGGGAGGTGCGGATTATCTCTAGTCTTGGAGCTCGTACACAGCAAGGCACACGTGCGCCGAGGCGTGTACGAGCTTATTGACTAGAGATAATCCGTCGTCACCCAAACCCACCAATTAACTAGTAATATACGCTCGTAATTAGCATGCACCCGCAATGGCATGTATATAATATGCCCACTAGAGGCCGCTTAGCAACCCAGTGGCTAATCATGGAAGTTTCTGTGGATTTCCTTCTTTGGGTGATCAGTGCAGCTGCTATATCCACACCTGTGATTAGTAGCTATACCCTCCTCCAGTTCTGATATGAACAGAGTGCTTGGTATTGTCATCACAGACTATCTGCACTGAAGTGGAACAGAGCCCTCTATGTGCTCCTGTAGCAGGCAAACTGAACAGTCATTGAGACTGTTTTGAACTGGACACTCTAAAGGAACACCTAAAGGTGTCAAGATGCAGGACTGTATAGCACAGAGTGCAAAACAAAGTTATTAAATGATTAATACTGCATTTCTCATGAAGTGTACCTAATGTCCTCAATGAACTCTCAGTTGATATTATATGACTTTCACAGCAACAAACTTAAATGTTCTCCTCAGCATTTCAGCTAGATGCTCTAGCCTTCATCAGGAATAATGACTAGATGCTCTAGCCTTCATCAGGAATAATGACTATATGCTCTAGCCTTCATCAGGAATAATGACTATATTCTAGCCTTCATCAGGAATAATGACTAGATGCTCTAGCCTTCATCAGGAATAATGACTAGATGCTCTAGCCTTCATCTGGAATAATGACTAGATGCTCTAGCCTTCATCTGGAATAATGACTAGGTGCTCTAGCCTTCATCTGGAATAATGACTAGATGCTCTAGCCTTCATCGGGAATAATGACTAGATGCTCTAGCCTTCATCAGGAATAATGACTAGATGCTCTAGCCTTCATCAGGAATAATGACTAGATGCTCTAGCCTTCATCAGGAATAATGACTAGATGCTCTAGCCTTCATCAGGAATAATGACTAGATGCTCTAGCCTTCATCAGGAATAATGACTAGATGCTCTAGCCTTCATCAGGAATAATGACTAGATGCTCTAGCCTTCATCAGGAATAATGACTATATGCTCTAGCCTTCATCTGGAATAATGACTAGATGCTCTAGCCTTCATCGGGAATAATGACTAGATGCTCTAGCCTTCATCAGGAATAATGACTAGATGCTCTGCCTTCATCAGGAATAATGACTATATGCTCTAGCCTTCATCAGGAATAATGACTAGATGCTCTAGCCTTCATCAGGAATAATGACTATATGCTCTAGCCTTCATCAGGAATAATGACTATATGCTCTAGCCTTCATCAGGAATAATGACTATATGCTCTAGCCTTCATCAGGAATAATGACTAGACGCTCTAGAGCTTCATCGTGAATAATGACTAGATGCTTTAGCCTTCATCGGGAATAATGACTAGATGCTCTAGCCTTCATCTGGAATAATGACTATATGCTCTAGCCTTCATCAGGAATAATGACTAGATGCTCTAGCCTTCATCGTGAATAATGACTAGATGCTCTAGCCTTCATCGTGAATAATGACTAGATGCTCTAGCCTTCATCGTGAATAATGACTAGATGCTCTAGCCTTCATCTGGAATAATGACTAGATGCTCTAGCCTTCATCGGGAATAATGACTAGCCTTCATCTGGAATAATGACTAGATGCTCTAGCCTTCATCAGGAATAATGACTATATGCTCTAGCCTTCATCAGGTAGATGCTCTAGCCTTCATCTGGAATAATGACTAGATGCTCTAGCCTTCATCGGGAATAATGACTAGATGCTCTAGCCTTCATCAGGAATAATGACCAGATGCTCTAGCTTTCATCTGGAATAATGACTAGATGCTCTAGCCTTCATCAGGAATAATGACTAGATGCTCTAGCCTTCATCAGGAATAATGGCTAGATGCTCTAGCCTTCATCAGGAATAATGACTAGATGCTCTAGCCTTCATCAGGAATAATGACTAGATGCTCTAGCCTTCATCAGGAATAATGACTAGATGCTCTAGCCTTCATCAGGAATAATGACTATATGCTCTAGCCTTCATCTGGAATAATGACTAGATGCTCTAGCCTTCATCGGGAATAATGACTAGATGCTCTTGCCTTCATCAGGAATAATGACTAGATGCTCTGCCTTCATCAGGAATAATGACTAGATGCTCTAGCCTTCATCTGGAATAATGACTATATGCTCTGCCTTCATCAGGAATAATGACTAGATGCTCTAGCCTTCTTCAGGAATAATGACTAGATGCTCTAGCCTTCATCTGGAATAATGACTAGATGCTCTGCCTTCATCAGGAATAATGACTATATGCTCTAGCCTTCATCAGGAATAATGACTATATGCTCTAGCCTTCATCAGGAATAATGACTATATGCTCTAGCCTTCATCAGGAATAATGACTAGATGCTCTAGCCTTCATCAGGAATAATGACTAGACGCTCTAGAGCTTCATCGTGAATAATGACTATATGCTCTAGCCTTCATCTGGAATAATGACTAGATGCTTTAGCCTTCATCGGGAATAATGACTAGATGCTCTAGCCTTCATCTGGAATAATGACTATATGCTCTAGCCTTCATCAGGAATAATGACTAGATGCTCTAGCCTTCATCGTGAATAATGACTAGATGCTCTAGCCTTCATCGTGAATAATGACTAGATGCTCTAGCCTTCATCAGGAATAATGACTAGATGCTCTAGCCTTCATCAGGAATAATGACTAGATGCTCTAGCCTTCATCGTGAATAATGACTAGATGCTCTAGCCTTCATCTGGAATAATGACTAGATGCTCTAGCCTTCATCGGGAATAATGACTAGCCTTCATCTGGAATAATGACTAGATGCTCTAGCCTTCATCAGGAATAATGACTATATGCTCTAGCCTTCATCAGGTAGATGCTCTAGCCTTCATCTGGAATAATGACTAGATGCTCTAGCCTTCATCGGGAATAATGACTAGATGCTCTAGCCTTCATCAGGAATAATGACCAGATGCTCTAGCCTTCATCAGGAATAATGACTAGATGCTCTAGCCTTCATCTGAAATAATGACTAGATGCTCTAGCCTTCATCAGGAATAATGACTATTATGCTCTAGCCTTCATCGGGAATAATGACTAGATGCTCTAGCTTTCATCTGGAATAATGACTAGATGCTCTAGCCTTCATCGGGAATAATGACTATATGCTCTAGCCTTCATCGGGAATAATGACTAGATGCTCTAGCCTTCATCGGGAATAATGACTAGCCTTCATCTGGAATAATGACTAGATGCTCTAGCCTTCATCAGGAATAATGACTATATGCTCTAGCCTTCATCAGGTAGATGCTCTAGCCTTCATCTGGAATAATGACTAGATGCTCTAGCCTTCATCGGGAATAATGACTAGATGCTCTAGCCTTCATCGGGAATAATGACTATATGCTCTAGCCTTCATCTGGAATAATGACTAGATGCTCTAGCCTTCATCAGGAATAATGACTATATGCTCTAGCCTTCATCAGGTAGATGCTCTAGCCTTCATCTGGAATAATGACTAGATGCTCTAGCCTTCATCAGGAATAATGACTAGATGCTCTTGCCTTCATCAGGAATAATGACTACATGCTCTAGCCTTCATCAGGTAGATGCTCTAGCCTTCATCTGGAATAATGACTAGATGCTCTAGCCTTCATTGGGAATAATGACTAGATGCTCTAGCCTTCATCAGGAATAATGACTAGATGCTCTAGCCTTCATCTGGAATAATGACTAGATGCTCTAGCCTTCATCAGGAATAATGACTAGATGCTCTAGCCTTCATCTGGAATAATGACTAGATGCTCTAGCCTTCATCTGGAATAATGACTAGATGCTCTAGCCTTCATCAGGAATAATGACTAGATGCTCTAGCCTTCATCAGGAATAATGACTATATGCTCTAGCCTTCATCAGGAATAATGACTAGATGCTCTAGCCTTCATCAGGAATAATGACTAGATGCTCTAGCCTTCATCAGGAATAATGACTAGATGCTCTAGCCTTCATCAGGAATAATGACTAGATGCTCTAGCCTTCATCAGGAATAATGACTAGATGTTCTAGCCTTCATCTGGAATAATGACTAGATGCTCTAGCCTTCATCGGGAATAATGACTATATGCTCTAGCCTTCATCGGGAATAATGACTAGATGCTCTAGCCTTCATCGGGAATAATGACTATATGCTCTAGCCTTCATCTGGAATAATGACTATATGCTCTAGCCTTCATCGGGAATAATGACTACATGCTCTAGCCTTCATCAGGTAGATGCTCTAGCCTTCATCTGGAATAATGACTAGATGCTCTAGCCTTCATCGGGAATAATGACTAGATGCTCTAGCCTTCATCGGGAATATTGACTATATGCTCTAGCCTTCATCTGGAATAATGACTAGATGCTCTAGCCTTCATCAGGAATAATGACTACATGCTCTAGCCTTCATCAGGTAGATGCTCTAGCCTTCATCTGGAATAATGACTAGATGCTCTAGCCTTCATCGGGAATAATGACTAGATGCTCTAGCCTTCATCAGGAATAATGACTAGATGCTCTAGCCTTCATCTGGAATAATGACTAGATGCTCTAGCCTTCATCGGGAATAATGACTAGATGCTCTAGCCTTCATCAGGAATAATGACTAGATGCTCTAGCCTTCATCAGGAATAATGACTAGATGCTCTAGCCTTCATCAGGAATAATGACTAGATGCTCTAGCCTTCATCAGGAATAATGACTAGATGCTCTAGCCTTCATCAGGAATAATGACTATATGCTCTAGCCTTCATCTGGAATAATGACTAGATGCTCTAGCCTTCATCGGGAATAATGACTAGATGCTCTAGCCTTCATCAGGAATAATGACTAGATGCTCTGCCTTCATCGGGAATAATGACTAGATGCTCTAGCCTTCATCTGGAATAATGACTATATGCTCTGCATTCATCAGGAATAATGACTAGATGCTCTAGCCTTCAGAAACTAGATGCTCTAGCCTTCATCTGGAATAATGACTAGATGCTCTGCCTTCATCAGGAATAATGACTATATGCTCTAGCCTTCATCAGGAATAATGACTAGATGCTCTAGCCTTCATCAGGAATAATGACTATATGCTCTAGCCTTCATCAGGAATAATGACTAGACGCTCTAGAGCTTCATTGTGAATAATGACTATATGCTCTAGCCTTCATCTGGAATAATGACTAGATGCTTTAGCCTTCATCGGGAATAATGACTAGATGCTCTAGCCTTCATCTGGAATAATGACTAGATGCTCTAGCCTTCATCGGGAATAATGACTAGATGGTCTAGCCTTCATCGGGAATAATGACTAGATGCTCTAGCCTTCATCGTGAATAATGACTAGATGCTCTAGCCTTCATCGTGAATAATGACTAGATGCTCTAGTCTTCATCGGGAATAATGACTAGATGGTCTAGCCTTCATCGGGAATAATGACTAGATGGTCTAGCCTTCATCGGGAATAATGACTAGATGCTCTAGCCTTCATCGTGAATAATGACTAGATGCTCTAGCCTTCATCGTGAATAATGACTAGATGCTCTAGCCTTCATCGTGAATAATGACTAGATGCTCTAGCCTTCATCGTGAATAATGACTAGATGCTCTAGCCTTCATCGTCAATAAATGACTAGATGCTCTAGCCTTCATCGGGAATAATGACTAGATGCTCTAGCCTTCATCAGGAATAATGACTAGACGCTCTAGCCTTCATCGGGAATAATGACTAGATGCTCTAGCCTTCATCGGGAATAATGACCAGATGCTCTAGCCTTCATCGAGAATAATGACCAGATGCTCTAGCCGAAATGTCGAGTGAGCAAATTTAAGTTGATTGTTGTGAAAGTCATTAAAAAAATTCAAATCCACCCCACCACCCCATTTTTCTTTAGTGGATTGCTCCTCTATGCCCTTCGATCGGTTGGCACTTACGTTGTTGTTATTGTTGTTATTGTTGTTTAGTTATGAAGTTGCAGGTGCCGTAGAGTTTTGGCTGTTAAATGACCATTGTGGGTGGAGTTGACCATGAAAACAAATGTCACAAAATATTTAAAAATGAATAATAAAAAAGGGGAGGAGTGTGTACCATTGCCGTGGCAACAGGTGCTGTAGCTGCTGTCTCCTTGGAATGTTCCATGACCTGTCACTGTCAGAGCCCGTGGGCAGCTTCAGATATAGACGTGGACAGCTTCAGATATAGACGTGGACTACCTTTCCATAAAACATTGCTGCTTCCCTCGCAGGCTACAACTGCCACCACGTTGAGAGGCTCAATATGAATAGCTGACCACCACACAGCAGGTTGGTGCACACTGCTCTACTCTGCTTGAGACTTAGCCTGTGGACATACTAGCCATGGATATTACCTCCTCTCAAATCCTTAACCTTCAGCATGGCAGGAGAATGCAACGCGGAATTTTTCCTTTTATCGTGATAATTGTTCGTGGCTAGTGAAGCAACAAATGAAATTTACTCTTGTGAACAATTCTCGAGTTCAATTTTCCCACAGTATAGTCCAAGTTACTATGGGCCTGACCTGTAGTCCCCCCACCAGGGGGCTGACAGCAGATATGAACCCCGGTAACCTCAGGGACAGCCTAAGTTATTATTGGCCTGACCTGTGGTCCCCCCACCAGGGGGCTGGCAGCAGATTATGAACCCCCCTAACCTCAGGGACAGCCTAAGTATTTATTGGCCTGACCTGTGGTCACCCACCAGGGGGCTGGCAGCAGATATGAACCCCGGTAACCTCAGGGACAGCCTAAGTTATTATTGGCCTGACCTGTGGTCCCCCCACCAGGTGAGGCAGCAGATATGATCCCCGGCAACCTCAGGCATCTGAAATCCACTCCATATTTGTGATGGAAGTACTAGAAAGAGAGAGAGGGATGAACCAGATAGGCCCGAGTTGCATCAACAGCAACAACAATAGCAACAACAATAGCAACAACAATAGCAACAACAATAGCAACAACAATAGCAACAACAACAATAGCAACAACAATAATAGTAACAATAACAATAGCAACAACAATAGTAGCAACAATAGTAGCAACAACGACTCATCCAAAGTAAAGCCAGAAAGTCGCTTCAACAGGTGTCTGTTGTACACACAAGCTAACCAGCAGCTAAAGCACTTCCAGCGAAGACGATCCAGCCACTCCCTCTTTCCAGAATGAGTGGGTGTGGTCCACATTGTTAACTGTAATTATGACGCACAAATTGAAAATGTAGGACGCAAAACGACAACCTAAGGGATGGAGTTGCACTAAAGGACCTGGACTACTTGGTCAGCTGTTAGGTGTTAGGTGGAGTGTTTGGATGGAGTCGGCACACCCACACAGATATGCTCCGTTAGGTGGAGTGTTTGGATGGAGTCGGCACACCCACACAGATATGCTCCCTAGTGAGAGTTCAGAGCAAGCAAGAAGCTGATGGGTTGGCCAAGAAGGAACACACTGGACTGGATCTTGACTCAGACTGTAGCAGCACAATGTACAGAACACTTGATAACCTAATATATATATACTGTATATAAATATATACAGTATATACAGATATATAAACTCTCAAACTCTCAGTTGACATAAAACTTATAATCACCTTCTCAATAATCAACTTTAAATAGTATTCACTTGACGTTTCCACTAGATGCTCTAGTCTTCATCAGGAATAATGAGACGCTAAGGCTCACATGAGCCTGCTATATACCGGTAACTAGCTATCCACCACATGCTATCCACCACATGCCAGTACACGCACCTAGCACGTGCACCGGATGTAATATATATATACATAAATTTAAAAAAATTAATAATAAAATTAATAATAAAATTAAGATTAAAAAAATAAAAATAAAAACAAATAAAAATATATATAAATAGTAAAAACTAAAAAAATAAAACAACAAATAAAGCAACAACAAATAATAACAACAAATAACAAAAATAATAACAAAAAAATAATTAAAAAAACAACAACAAAATAAAATAATAAATAGAGTAATAATAAATAAAAAATAAAAATAAATAAATAATAATAAATAAATAAACAATAAATAAATAAATAAATTATTAATAATAATAATGATGATAATAAATGATGATAATACTATTCCTACTACTACTATTACTACTAATACTAATACTAATAATAATACTAATAATAATACTAATAATACTAATAATAATACTAATAATACTAATAATAATAATAATAATAATAATAATAATAATAATAATAATAATAATAATAATAATAATAATAATAATAATAATAATAATAATAATAATAATAATAATAATAATAATAATAATAATAATAATAATAATAATAATAATAATAATAATAATAATAATAATAATAATAGTAATAATAATAATAAATGATAATGATAATGATAATAATAATGATAATAATTAATAAATGATAATAATTAATAAACAAGTAATTATGGTGGTTATGGCTTTAAGTTCAGGCTCTTCAGAGTAGCTCCCCAGCAGCCAGGCAAGTCCATTCTACAATCTTGATTGAACCATTCACACTTTGGTGCTAGGCTGATGTGCAATGCCTCCTTCACTAGCAGTTCCTTCTGTCTTCTGGCCTGGTCCAAGATGGTGGCTTCCTCCCCCCAAAATAGGATGTCCATTATCCCATGCATGCTCAGCAATTGCAGACTTCTTTTTATTACACTTTCTACAGACATCTTGATGTTCCTTCACTCTGGTCTCCAGTCTTCGGATGTAGTATTTCCTACAGCTACAAGGGATGCGGTACACAACACATGAGTGCATATTAGCTGGTAAAACATCCTTCACTCTACTCAGTTGTGTCCTCAGAGTTCTTCCCCGATGTTGAACTTCCTGCAGACCCTCCTGATGTCTTCACTCATCCATGCTGCATAAGGAATCACAATCATAGGATCCATCCCTCATTGCCTGTACTAGTGTACTCATCTTCCTTTCTGCGTTTAGTTGTATCTGCAGACGAAAGGTTGATGAAGGCTTGCGGATACCCGTTCTCTATAAAGACTTTATTCAAAATTAATGATGTTCTTCCGTCCAAAGATCCTCCTTCTCAGTCTCACTGCTCTTCTGGCTCTATCATACAAGCTCTTCGCCACTCCACTTCTGGCCTGGATAGGATGATGTGATCTATAATCAAGGTACCAGTTGGTATGCGTGGGTTTTCTGTAAACGGTTGCAGTTAGCCTTCCATCTTCCTTCCTGTGTAGGTGGCAGTCCAGAAAGGGCAACGATCCACCCACTTCAAGCTCCATGGTAAACTTTATGAATGGCTTGATGTGTTCAGATGGTCGAACAACTCTTGCTCACTTCCCTTCTTCACAATGCAGAAGGTATCATCCACATATCTCTTCCAAGCTCTTGGCTTCAGTGGGACAGCTGTGAGTGCCAATTCCTCAAAGAATTCCATATAAAGGTTGGCTACCACTGCAGGACTGGAGAGCTCATTGCTGCACCCTCTTTCTGCTCATAGTATTTTTCTTGATACCTGAAGTAGGTGGATTTCCTGATGAAGACTAGAGCGTCTAGTCGAAATGTCGAGTGAATACAATGTGAAGTTGATCAATGAGAAGGTTATTATAAGTATAAGTATATATATACAGTATATATACATGTATGTATTATATAAACTCTCAGTGAACTCTCAGTTGAAATAATAACATTGTAATCACCTTCTCAATAATCAACTTCATTATTCACTCGACGTTTCGACTAGATGCTCTAGTCTTCATCAGGAATAGCTCGAAACATCGAGAGAATTTGATTATTGAGAGGTTATTGTAATATATATGTTTTGGGGGGCACTATACAGGCCAGAGCCCCTGAGCGATCAGATACGATGAAATCTCAAATAAAGCATCTTATGTGACGCATTGCAATTGCTGCTAAAAATTCACACGACGCTATACAACACATTTTCATGTTTGTAATATACGGCATGAAGTCCTGATCACAATTACTTACTTAATGACCATTACCAATTAAAATAAAATAAAAGGTCCAGTTTTGGCCGGTCTACTTCCGCCGGCCCTGCTATAGCAGCGTGCTAATGACTCTAACTATTGTAGACCCTTTACCATGGCTAGAAACTGCTCCTCTCTGTCTCTCCTCCTGTTCCTTCTATGTCTTCTTTTGAAGCTTAGATCATCCGACCGGCTCTTTTCAGAGCCAGACCTCTGTTCCCACGTCCTCTGGAATGACTACGTCCCTTGTATTTGTTTCTTGTCGGCTGTCTCTCTTGCTAACTCGTGCACGTTTCCTTTTAACACTTGTCGTCGTATCTGCTGGCATCGTCGTTGTTTCTCTCATTTCTCCTCTCCTTACTGGAGACTTTAACGCCAATGTTGATGTGTCCCGCTCATCTCTGCCTCGTATCTCTTCAACTTTCTGCACTCTCTGATTTATTCTCCCTCAAGCAACTCGTATCCTCTCCCACACACACCTCTCATTCTGGTTCATCCTCTATCATAGACCTTGTCTTTGTTCCATCCCATGTTCGTGCTTCTTCTTTGCCACCGTATCCTCCTCTGATCATAATAGTATCTTAATGGAAATCACCCTTCCTTCTCCTCTCCCTACTAGAAAGTGTGCCAAGCGTAAAACTTGGCTGGATCATCTTGCAGACTTTGACAGAGCTGCCTACCTCCTTTCTCTGGGATCAACTCCCTTCCTCAGACCTTGATCTCTCATGGAAAGCATTTAAAGATAGATTTTCAGAAGTCATCAGCTTGTGTGTCCCCTCTAAATTTATCTCACCCTCTACTTATCACCCTTGGGTTGATAATAACTTTCGACAACAAATTAAAAAAAAATGTCATAATCTTTTCTTACGTGCTAAAAAACTAGATTCACCTGCTCTTTATCTGGCTTATCGCTCTCTTAGAAACTTCATTTCATGCACCTCCTTCCCATCTCTCTCATCCTCTCCTTCCAACAAGTTTAGGTCTTTTGTATGTTCCACAAGAAAAAAGTCTTATTTTCTGTGCCAACTCTTGTATCCAACGGTAACATGTTCTCCTCTGGCCGTGATAAGGCTGAAATACTTATCAGTTTTTCTCTGAATGCTTAAATTCATGTTATCCTCCAATTTTATCCTATCCTCTTCATTTCCAGACTTCCCAACCATCCTATCCTCCTGACTCTCTCTGTACTGAATCTAATGCTATTGGCCTGATTTCTCGTTTACCTTCTTCCACTACCTTCTTCCACAGCCTGGCCCTGATTTGATCTCCTCTAGAATGCTCACATCCGCATGCCTATCCATAGTTGCTCCCCTTACATATATCTTTTACCTTATCCTTGCCTCAAGGACGTCATCCAGTTGATTGGAAAAACTCCTTCATTGTTCCCATCCCTAAATGTTCATTTAATCTTGACAACCCCTCTAATTTCCTTGCTCTATATATAGCTAGTAAGCTGCTTGAAAAGCATGTTAACTCTCTCCTTTACAAATCCTGTATTGAACACAATATTACCTCTTCATCTCATTCGGTTTTCTTCCTCATCGGTCCACTTCATCAGCCCTTCTCTTGGCCAATCACTCCTTTCACTCTCTTCTTCAAACTGGTTGGTGCTTTTTCTCAAAAAGGCTTTTGATTCTGTTCCTCACAAACCGTTAATTGATCTTCTTTCCTTCCTGCACTTCCCTCCTTACCTCACTAACTGGCTTCACTCCTACATGTTCGCATCAAGTGATCGTCACAGGCACCACCTCCTCACCTGTCCCTGTAGCTTCTGGTGTCCCTCAGGGATCTTTAATAGGTCCTCTCCTCTTTATCATTCACGTCAATGGCGTGTGTAACGTGCCCTTGTCTGTCTCCTCTAAGCTTATTCTCTACGCCGATGATGTCCCTCTGTTTCGTCCCATCAATTCTCATTCTGATTTTCTCTCTTTCAGAAAGACCTAAACTGTATCACTTGCTGACTTGCTCCCCAATCTCTCACACTTATTCTCTAAATAGATGCTTATTTCTTATAAACAATCTCTTCTTACTAAGTCTCTGCCACCCCTGTGTATCTCTGGTTCTCCAATTCAGTTAGTGACTTAGTTCAAGTACCTGAGAATCCTCTTTTCTTCATCTCTATCTTGGACCAATCACATTTTTAACATCTCTTAAGTCCTGTAAATTACTTGGTCTTCTCTACCATCATTTCTACTTCTATTCAGACACTTCTTCTCTTCTTCGCCTCTACACTTCTCTTATCCGTCCTCATCTGGAGTACTGTTTCTTTTCTCTGGGACCCTCAATCATCCCATCTTTCATCTCATCTTGAGAGAATACAATACTTTGCCTGTAAATTATGTAGTAAACAATGGTCCTCGGACTACCCTTCTCTTCTCACTAAGCTTCATCTTCTTTCATCTCTATGCTCTCACAGCTGTAACACCAAACTTATCTTTTTCTTCACAATAACACAAACTTATCTTTTTCTTCGAACTTCTTCACAATAACATGGATTTTCCTTCTAGCCTCCCACCATACCATCCAACTCCCTGCTACAACTTCCGATCCTTCCACCCCAGTAATCATCTGCCAGCCCCATACAGAACTCAGTCTGCTTACCTCTCATTTTTTCTTGCTACTATATACTAGGCTCTGGAACTCTCTCCCCAATTATTAAAGAAACTAATTCACTTGGACAATTTAAGCACTATTTTTTAACACCCCCTTATCAGCACTTTGATTTTTAACTACTTAACTATAATCAACTTGACTATAATCAACTTAATATGTTCCTCCATGTATTTGTTGACTTATTTTTACTCTAGCCTCAGGCAGGATGACCTTTTAAATAAAAAAAATAAAATAAAAATAAAATAAAAAAATAAATGAATGAATAAATAAATAAATAATAAATAAAAATAAACAAACAAACAAACACATGTAAATAAATAAATAAATAAATAAATAAATAAATATAAACAAACCATGTACACAACTTCCTAGCTTCCGTACCTCTCCAAGCAACTCCATGTGAACCTTAGACACTCCGTAGATGGTCTTGGGCCGCTGGATGGTAAGATCAGGACACGGGTTGCGGGGCGTGGTCAACCCAAAGGCACCAATGGTGCTGGGACAGAACAGCCTCAGGTTATGTTCCTTGCACACATCCATGATGTTGTGAAAACCTTTGATGTTCACCTAGGTCATGCATACAACGCAATAATAAACCAAGGAATAGCATGAGATCTTTGGGTCCCCTCATCGGCCTCAGGCTAGAGCACTACTAGACTGCACAACACAGGGATCTTTGGGTCCCCTCATTGGCCTCAGGCTAAAGCACTACTAGACAGCACAACATAGGGATCTTTGGGTTCCTTGGCTAAAGCACTTCTAGACATCACCACACAGGGATCTTTGGGTTCCTTGGCTAAAGCACTTCTAGACAGCACCACACAGGGATCTTTGGCTAAAGAACTACTAGACAGCACAACACAGGGATCTTTGGGTTCCTTGGCTAAAGCACTTCTAGACAGCACCACACAGGGATCTTAGGGTCCCCTCATTGGCCTCAGGCTAGAGCACTACTAGAATAACTTTCTCCATGCATGTTGTGTCTAAGTCCTGCACATCCAACCACTATATGAAAGTTGCCAGTGAGATGTGATAGTTGCAACATACTCCCAACATCTTTTCCTCTCTTGCTCTCTCCTTCCTCTGTGTACCTCTTCCCTCCTCTTCACTCACATCTCTCTCCTCATTCACTTCTCCCTCCCCTACCTATCCTTGCTCTCTCCTCATCCCTCATCCATCTCTCCCACCTTTCTCCCTCTCTCTCCTTCCCTTCTCCTCACCCCTCTCCTCCTCCTCCTCCTACACAGACATTGCTTAATGTACATATGCATTGGGTTCCCTTCCACCAGGTATGGGGCTCACTAATTAGAGAAGCCACTCCACATACAGAAATAAGAGTGCACCAACAGCATGGAAGGTGTGGGCTCACTAATTAGAGAAGCCACTCCACATACAGAAATAAGAGTGCACCAACAGCATGGAAGGTGTGGGCTCACTAATTAGAGAAGCCACTCCACATACAGAAATAAGAGTACACCAACAGCATGGAAGGTGTGGGCTCACTAATTAGAGAAGCCACTCCACATACAGAAATAAGAGTGCACCAACAGCATGGAAGGTGTGGGCTCACTAATTAGAGAAGCCACTCCACATACAGAAATAAGAGTACACCAACAGCATGGAAGGTGTGGGCTCACTAATTAGAGAAGCCACTCCACATACAGAAATAAGAGTGCACCAACAGCATGGAAGGTGTGGGCTCACTAATTAGAGAAGCCACTCCACATACAGAAATAAGAGTACACCAACAGCATGGAAGGTGTGGGCTCACTAATTAGAGAAGCCACTCCACATACAGAAATAAGAGTGCACCAACAGCATGCATCACAGTAACCAAGGCAACCCAAACCAAAACACTTGTGCAGCAGTTTCAGTTTGCAAGTTGTACATCTTTGTGTGTACAAGTATTTTGGTTGCCTTGCTTACTGTGACATGTGGGCTTGGCCAGCCACTCGTACATACACACACACACAAGAAAGAGAGCGAGAGAGTCAAGCCAAATTCTTATAACTCGACACTTTCTTGTATGATCCCTCAAAGATGGCCTTGTCAGAAATGAAATATTTCGACTCGTCAGATCAAATTCTCCCTCTCTTTCTGTATTGCGTGCACACAAGAGCAGCGTGACAAACAGTCACGCTCAACCGCATGCTGTGATGTGAAGTCTGTTGTCATGCTATGTGACACCTGTAACATCACATAACATGATGTCACAACATCTGAACATCTCAAACACATGCTTTGCAACATCATCACTGTAGAAACCGAGTTAAAAACATTGCCTCATGCGTGGATGAGTGGAAACTATCCAGTGGCTGGTAACTGAACACTCGAGGAAACATTAAATATTTGGTGAAAAAGTCGTAAAACAAGAATCGCCAACTTTGCTTGTGACACCACAAGAGCATCTTCTTTTTAATGCACACTGTTGTATTTCCTCGGAAGGTAACACCTTTCAACAATCCTCACCCTCAAAATAGCATTTGCCCATTTACAACATCTGGTGTTAATCCTCTAATCACGTTCTCACAGCTGTAATGAGCAGAGGCGATGGTAAATCATTCAAGGTCCTGTGGTGACACTCGCTGCCTAAAGCAGGGAGAGGTGATGGTAAAATCATTCAAGGTCCTGTGGTGACACTCGCTGTCTAAAGCAGGGAGAGGTGATGGTAAAATCATTCAAGGTCCTGTGGTGACACTCGCTGCCTAAAGCAGGAAGAGGTGGAAGCTGAAGCAGCACCAGAACTTGTGTGGCTCACCTCCGAACTAGAAAGTAGGACAATTTTTCCTCCGATGATGATGATGAAGAAGATCTGGAAAACAAGATGAGACCTATAGTTATAAACTTAGTTAGGACTCTAGGCCTATTTTTTTATTACTTCATATGATCTTGCTCTTGTTTTTTTTGCATGCATTTGTTGAGCACAAGATGGCTAGTTGTACAAGCACATGGTTAGTTCCAAGGATTTTTGGTAAGGGATATCAAATCATAGTAGGTGTTCCAAAGGTAAGGGATATCAAACCACAGAAGGATTTTTAGTAAGGGATATCAAACCACGGATTTTTGGTAAGGGATATCAAATCACAGCGGTGTTCCAAGGATTTTAGGTAAGAGATATCAAATCACAGTGGGTGTTCCAAAGGTAAGGGATATCAAACCATAGAAAGATTTTTAGTAAGGGATATCAAACCACGGATTTTTGGTAAGGGATATCAAATCACAGCGGTGTTCCAAGGATTTTAGGTAAGAGATATCAAATCACAGTGGGTGTTCCAAAGGTAAGGGATATCAAACCACCACAGAAGGATTTTTAGTAAGGGATATCAAACCACGGATTTTTGGTAAGGGACACCAAATCACAGAGGTGTTCCAAGGATTTTAGGTAAGAGATATCAAATCACAGTGGGTGTTCCAAAGGTAAGGGATATCAAACCACCACAGAAGGATTTTTAGTAAGGGATATCAAACCACGGATTTTTGGTAAGGGACACCAAATCACAGAGGTGTTCCAAGGATATTAGGTAAGGAATATCAACAGTGGGTGTTAGGTAAAGTGTTGTGTTAGGTAAAGTTAAGAGTAGATCATGAAAAAGAGCCAACATAAATAAATTGGGAACCCCTGTGGTATTTCACATAATCACCATCAAGATGACAAGAACAATGTGGGGGTGACAGCTGCATTTTAGGGAGGAGGACTATTCCATATATATATATTTTTAATTTTTAGTAGTGGTTACCACTTTATAGCTCCCTGGATTCTGTAAACTTCATGGTATGGACTTGATATATAGCTCAAGTCTCTCTGTGTGCTCTCTTTGGTTACTAAAATATTTTTCATAGGTAGAACTATAGCCAAGTTACTGGAGCTACAAGTGGAGGGATCCTCAAAAACCTGAATGCCTGATTTTGCTGCATAAATATCTCCATGCCAAGTGCTAGAGAGTTAAAATTAGCACCAGTGGCTAGAGGAAGCCCTACTCTATGCAATGAGCGGTTTCATTAGGCGTTAAAACGTAAGTACGTGGTCAAGCACATGGGTGGAAAATGAATTTCTTAAAAATTCCATTTCCATTCCAATGGTGCTAATTTCAACTCTCTAGGCACTTAGGCAATCTGGAGATATTTATGTGGCAAAATCAGGCATTCAGGTTTTTGATGTTCCCTCCACTTGTAGCTCCAGTAACTTGGCTCCAGTTATACTTATGAAAAATATTTTAGTATCAAAAGAGAGCACAGAGAGAGACCTATCTTTTTTGAGCTATATATCAAGTCCATACCATGAAGTTTACAGAATCTACGGAGCTTATAAAGTGGTAACCACAAGTTAATTTAAAAAATGCAACTGTCACCCCCTTATTAAGTTGAAGATGCAGCAGCTCAGACGAGAATCTCTGACAACCTCAGAACTTGCTTGGCCAGACATCTGGACACCGCTTTCATCTCTCATCATCACCATGCCCTGATTTCCCCATGGCAACAGAGAATTCACGGGCTATGCTAGCTCCTGGCACAGCCATTATAAGCCAACCAGTAAGTTGGTGGCTTGTCTGTGGACCAGTTTCCATCAGAAGATGGCAGGCTTTACAGGGAGTTTATCTTGGCTGTGCCGCAGTGTTGGGGAGTTGTGAAGGCAAGACAGATCAGAAGCTAACTAAATCTGTAGAAAGTCCAGCGAAGGACACATCGCTCATTAGGTCGCACGCGAGGGAGTAAATAATAATAATTTGATGTCATGGACCACAGCCACACAAACTCATGAGGTCACTTGGTAAGTCAGAATGCTTGAAAACCTGGCCTGGGGTATTGGGAGAACTCCCTGTAAGGTAGAAACCCATGTCTCCTGAGGGGGACTCAACAACAAGCCACAGGTCAGGAGCTGCTCAGGAACCTCATACCCGAGTTTCTGGCTACACATCTGGAGAACAAAATTCTTGCCGGCCTGTTATTGAAATCACATGATGCATGGGTAAAGCTACTGAGCTCCAAAATCAGGACACACTTGCCCATCTAATGCATTTCCCCAATGTCTACGTACAGCCTCGCTCAAGCTAAACAGAGGGAAGAATATGACATCATCACTATTGATTAACCTCTAAAGCCAGGGGCACATTACTTTCTCCCACGGCCGAGAGTAGCACAGAAAAGTGGACCAACCAGTCAATGTTGTGATCCACCACCAGTGAATGCAGGTGGCTCGCGTCCATCACGTCCCCGTACACGTAGGGCCCTAGGAAAACAAAGAGGCATGGCCATCAAGTCAACACTCGTTGTTTTGTTGTGTTGTTGTTGTTTGTTTGTTTAGCCAGCAGGTCCACACCACCATCATCATCAGGGGAAAGGGCAGCTACTAAGGGACGCTCACAAGCACACATGGCTAATGCAGGGTCACTTTAATACTATATGTGGCACAGGGTCCGAGGAAATTATGATGTTCTGAGATCATGGGCTGAGATCATGGGCCAGGTTGACTGTAGCTAGTTGGTTGTTGTTATTGTTGTTGTTATTATTATTATTACTATTATTATTATTATTATTATTATTATTATTATTATTATTATTATTATTATTATTATTATTATTATTATTATTATTATTATTATTATTATTTATTATTATTACTATTAGTAGTAGTAGTAGTACAGTACTATTATTGTTGTTGTTTTTGTTGTTATTATTATTATTATTATTATTATTATTATTATTATTACTACTATTATTGTTATTAGTACTACTACTATTACTTTATTATTATTATTATTGTTATTGTTGTGGTTGTTATTCTTCAAAACAAGACTTCCAAGTCACACTGTTCCATCGTATCCTTTTTGGATAGCTGGTTCAAGTATGCTCTTCAACAATAACCCAAATTTGGTTATTCTGTGTGACTTATATATACCTCACTAACACATGCTTAGTCTGTGCAACTTATACCTCACTATCACATATTTATAGTCAGTGTCTCCCACTATCACACATCCCTCAATCTGGTTGTTAAGTAGAGCACTTATAGTGTTAAAATGGCCGTCAAACAAGCAGCACTCGTGTGGGATGCCATCAGTTTCTTACAGGTCAGGGTTGTCCATTGTACTGCCAGGCTAACTAGATGAGATGGAGAGCAGTTGAGAGGTTGCTGAGCTAGAGCCTGGAGAGTGCCAGGTGTGGATACCCCCTCGTCTAGTAGACCACTGACTTTTGAGCAGGAGGGGACAGAGTCATGATCAACGCTTAACCCTTTCACTGCGCATACCCGGTACTACGGGTAGAAAAAAATATCATTGAATTGCGCGTACCCGGTACTACCGGGTATGTGAAAATAATCATTTTTAAAATTCCGCGTGCACTGCACGTGCCAGCTATTGTTTTTTCCTATGAACTAAAGATGATTTCCACTTGGAAAGTCGTGTTTCCCAGCGGTAGGCAGCGGAATGACGCGAGCGCAGCCTCAGCAGGCAACGAAGTTGTGGACCAGACAGCATGGACAACTTTGATTTGGACGATACAGGTAATTCGTTTCCAACAGTTGACTACGATAATGCCGACAGTGATTGGGATTCCATGGACGAGACCGATGATTTGCTCGACTTGGGCGGCCTTGCACAGGGCCAAGGTGACAATGCCATGTCTGAAGATTGAAACGACATCAATGTGACCAAAATATATGGCTGCTAAGGGTTACATAGCCAGATAAATGTTCAAAACACATTAGAAAATATGCATGTGAACATGAAATACCTGCATTCCATGATCCCAGAAGGTTGTGTGGAGTATAAATGACTAATTGTTGGGAAAAACACTTGTTACAGTGATTTGTTTGGAAATTTCATGTTTTTTCATGATTCTGCCGACAAACATTGATTTTTGAATAAAATTATGAAAATAATTCAATATTGATGTTTTTATTCATTTTATGTATCTTCGTTATCCAGTGAAAAAAACGGCATCCCATAAGAATTTCTTGGAGAAAAAGTAGTTTTTATCACCGATTTGATGATAAAAGGGAAATCCAATATGGCCGCCATTAGGTCACATGACCACCTAATTATTTCAAAATACCAAATTTCAATTTTCCCCCTAGGCCAACCTCTTGCCAACCCAAACACACAAAAAGAATTTCAAAATAACCTCTAGTCTTTTTTTGGCATTGATTTCAAAATCACCTTTTTAAGCCAGCACAGGGGGGGTATTTACCTGCAGCAGTGAAAGGGTTAAGCAAGTAGAGGCGAGAACATTAAGTAGATGCTTAACAAAAAGCAGGTGCTTAATAAAAATATGAGCTTAACCAACCAGTTTTGCATATATAGAGTTGGTATTGTTGTCCTCTGTACACACTATAAAAGAACCAGAAATAGACCCAACAAACTATATTCATAGGTTCTATATGTTCTGAATCAGCAGGACAGGAAATGGTTAATAAATTTGATTCCACGATACAGGAATCCATCGTGGCCATCACCTGCCATTTTGTTCAAGGACATATCTGCGCGTGCATCTTTCACAATCCCGACGATAGCCACAAGTAGTGCAACATGGCAGTCTTAACAAACTATGCTAGCTGCGCTAGAATTCACCATGCGCAAGCAGTTTTTCTAGCGAGGCTGCCTCTAGACTTACTCTATTAGAAAAACATGGCAGTTGATGAAATGGGCAAAATTTACATCACCAATGGCTGCGATAAAGCAAGGCTACTCTACTAGAAAACCACCTTAGTTACTTGCAATGGCTGCTATTCTGTGTCTTCAGACATATACCAGTTTTGATCAACACAAAGGATGTGTTCCTTCCTGCAGCTTGGATGTGGCTCCCTCTGCTAGTGGCACTATACATGCATAAGCTGAGTACATGAATTCATTAACCTGGTACCAATGGTTCCAAATGACGCACATCTGCAGAAGTTGAGCTATGTTAGAGAGGGCAAGACTATTCCAGCTTCATCCAAATCTGCACATGAAGGAACCGAGGGGGATTCAGATGCACATGAAGGAACCGAGGGGGACTCAGATGCACATGAAGGAACCGAGGGGGATTCAGATGCACATGAAGGAACCGAGGGGGATACAGATGCACATGAAGGAACCGAGGGGGATTCAGATGCACATGAAGGAACCGAGGGGGATTCAGATGCACATGAACTTGAAGGAACCGAGGGGGACTCAGATGCACATGAAGGAACCGAGGGGGACTCAGATGCACATGAAGGAACCGAGGGGGATTCAGATGCACATGAAGGAACCGAGGGGGATTCAGATGCACATGAAGGAACCGAGGGGGATTCAGATGCACATGAAGGAACCGAGGGGGATTCAGATGCACATGAAGGAACCGAGGGGGACTCAGATGCACATGAAGGAACCGACGGGGACTCAGATGCACATGAAGGAACCGAGGGGGATTCAGATGCACATGAAGGAACCGAGGGGGACTCAGATGCACATGAAGGAACCGAGGGGGATTCAGATGCACATGAAGGAACCGAGGGGGACTCAGATGCACATGAAGGAACCGAGGGGGACTCAGATGCATATGAAGGAACCGAGGGGGACTCAGATGCACATGAAGGACCCGAGGGGGATTCAGATGCACATGAAGGAACTGAGGGGGATTCAGATGCACATGAAGGAACCGAGGGGGACTCAGATGCACATGAAGGAACCGAGGGGGATTCAGATGCACATGAAGGAACCGAGGGGGACTCAGATGCACATGAAGGAACCGAGGGGGATTCAGATGCACATGAAGGAACCGAGGGGGATTCAGATGCACATGAAGGAACCGAGGGGGATTCAGATGCACATGAAGGAACCGAGGGGGATTCAGATGCACATGAAGGAACCGAGGGGGATTCAGATGCACATGAAGGAACCGACGGGGACTCAGATGCACATGAAGGAACCGACGGGGACTCAGATGCACATGAAGGAACCGAGGGAGATTCAGATGCACATGAAGGAACCGAGGGGGACTCAGATGCACATGAAGGAACCGAGGGGGACTCAGATGCACATGAAGGAACTGAGGGGGACTCAAATGCACATGAAGGAACCGAGGGGGACTCAGATGCACATGAAGGAACCGAGGGGGACTCAGATGCATATGAAGGAACCGAGGGGGATACAGATGCACATGAAGGAACCGAGGGGGACTCAGATGCACATGAAGGACCCGAGGGGGACTCAGATGCACATGAAGGAACCGAGGGGGACTCAGATGCACATGAAGGAACCGAGGGGGACTCAGATGCACATTAAGGAACCGAAGGG